>OMNV01010463.1:56926-81378 GCA_900303265.1 Brotula barbata | reverse complement strand
TTGAGATGATATCTTAAACGTTGGGATTTCTTTTATGCTTTAACAGATACTGGATAAATAATCTGCATCAATAACATTTTTACTTTTGATACTTGAGTACATTTTACTGCTAATTCTCCACAGTTTTAGAAATACTGCACAGTAGCGGACAATCATGATTTCTCTCCACATTGGATTGTGTAACTTGTAATTATTTCCTGATTGTTGTCCCAGGTCGGGGAGATTAAAGCTCATGCGGCTGAATGGAAAGCAAACGTGCGTGCAGAATTCCGTGAAACTCGGCGGCGCCTGAGTGTCGAGATTCATGACAAGCTCCAACGGGCCGCCACCATCCGCAGCATGGAGCGGCGTCAGCTGGGCCTGGAGCAGCGGGCTCACTCGTTGGACATGCTGTCTCCAGAGAAGAGGGCCGTGTTCGCCAGCCTGGATGCTGGCCGCTTCAAGACTTCCTCCCAGGAGAGCATCGACACCAAGCTGAACAACCTGAGGCTGAAGGGAGCCTGTGAGCCGTACGACCACCAGGGCGGCGACCAAACGCAGGAGGCGGCATCTTCATCTGAGGAAAACCTCTTCAACCTGCGCTTCGGCTCCCTCACCAAGTTGGCCAAACGTAACAAGAACCGTGACCTTAGGAGGAACATTCCCGATGACGTTCGACGGGTGTGTGAGGTCATGAACAATGGCAGCTCCATGCTGGGGGAGGAGAAGATGGAAGAAGGAGAAGATGAGGAGCAGGATGAGGAAAGCAAGGAGGAAAACACCAGTCTGACAAATCTGTCACATTACACAACGGAGCGCTCCAAGTTGAATGGAGTCGTACCGACGCAGGCCAAAGATAACGAGCAGGTACTGGATGAAATAGCACTTCAGCCGCAGAAGAGCCCCGGAGTGTAGAGAAAACCTCTGTGAGAGGTACGGACACATAGAAAGATGGGGCGCGGACCCCTGGGGTGTTAAACAATGTGCCTTCCGGTTCCCTGAGCTTAGATTTGGGCCACTGAGAAAAATGGGAAGATCAGTTGTTGCCAAAAAAGAAAGAGAGAAAGAAGAGAGACAGAAGATGCTCTGGTTAAATACCTCATTTTGGATGGGCGTGTACGACAGGCGACTCCATGAGCTCTATTCATCTCCGCTGCCACGCCTCTCTGACAGTTTGATCACCGGTGAAGGAGTCTTATTTTTTCACAGCCCGGGTAGGACATCCAGAGAGGGACCACCATGTCATCCATCCTCCAAAACGCCATCAATCCACGCTTCTGTCATCTCCGTGGCATTGTGGTGGGCTATTTATAGCCGAGCAGAAATGACTTCAGGATTTAATGAATGGAAGCTGTGTTCCTGGTGGATCAATAGACAATATGAGCATTTACCAAGCCAACACAAAACAATATTCCTACACGTGCGGGACTTTGAAAATGTAGCCTTAGGATATCAATTATTGTATACTAAGAGCTCGTGGAAACAAGTTACTCACCTTGATTGTGCATGGTTACGAGGAAAACCAAACATCATATACTAACTTGAAAGCTTGGAGGGAGAGGTGTTTTAATTTGATTTCAATAAAACGAAATGTACTTGCTATTTTGTACTGCAAACTAAAGGGAAACACGCTCCGGTAATGAGTACATCCACCCGATAGAACCACTTTGAATCTTCTTCATCAGAAAAACACCAATGCTGCACATTTTATTTTGTAGATCACACTCACATGACAAGCTGAATTAACTGTCCGAATGACTCCAGAATGTGGCAGGAACTTATTTTGTATTCACCGAGCATGTTTACATCTGTGTACACCAGTCACTTCATGAGCTGTAAAGGAAAAGATGAACGCATGTGTCACATTCAGGTTTTTTGTATTTCTTTTTTCTAAACTCGCTCCCACTAACGCGTTGACCACTTTGAGGAATTCTCTTTGAAATGGATAAAAAATGTCAGTTTCGCTCAATAATATGGCTAATAATAATTTTCGAAGACATGTGACCTTGCATTTAAAGCAATCTGTATACAGATGGAAATTTATAAAATGACTTAATTTTACACTTTACAAATTGACCAATCGTATCACAGGCATGCACTGCAAGACTCCGGGTGTATTTGTGAGCCATTTTTCCGGTATTAATAGTATTCACGTTTTCATGGTCATGATCTGTGAGGGGTTGTGTGGGCTATTTGTTGTGTACAGTTCATCACATCAAAATGTAGTGAGTGCCTTTTTCCACATAATAAATATTACAAAAAAACTGCTGTAATTCCAATGTGGCCATAATCAATCAATTGAAGTACTGCAATGAATACTAATAACACCTTCAGAGTATTCAGTAATTCAATTCACTGTTGTGTCCATTATGATAATTATTTGAAATGACGTGCGTTTGCCCTTGAAGAAATTAATGAACTGAGAACAAAAACAGCAACGCTCAAAGTCTCTGTTACGTCTCTGCACACTTGAAAACTATTCCTGTACTTTGTAATTTATTTCATTTTTTCACCCAAACACATGATGCACCTTTTATTTATTTTTTTTATTATGTAGCTGACTCCATCATAGCTACATGATGCTGCTGTGGCGTGGAGCCCAAGGTCACGAACGGTGCGTGTTTAGCTCGGTGCCACAGTCACGTGTGTCAACGTGTGTGTGGAACCCAGTAAAAAGACTCAGTGGCACAAAAGAAATTAATCAGGGGAGACGCTCGTAAAAGGGAGCTCTATAAATTGAATAGAAACGGTGTGTGTGTGTGTGTGTGTGTGTGTGTGTGTGTCATTCGTCTTCAAGGTGGGAGTGACCTCGACTTGCTGAGCCCTTCTCTGTCTTATTGTCTTTTCTGTGTGTCTCTGTGATGGATCATGGGGGAATTTGTCCTCAGAAGCAGACATCGCACGAGGACAAAACAGACGTTTGGCCCCCAACTGAGAGGCTCCAATAGATGTGAATCTACAATTATGTTCAGATATAACAGGTAGATTTTATCTTATATTTCATACTAGCCCAATCTTTTCAAAACAGATAACACAGATTTTCTTTCTTATATATATTTTTTTCCATGGGACCTGTTGGTTCCAATCCTGTTCCATAATCACAGATCAACTAAAGACAGATTTATTTATTTTTTTTGTGTACATTGAACTGACTCTAATGACGAATCTTAAACAGACCTCTCCTCTAAAATGATCTCTTTTCCCTCTGATCTAAGGTTGGAACGGATGAGGGAGCTTTAAGTGAACACCAGAGGATCAATGCCGGCCACAGTGAGCCTCTGAAGTGTTGCAGCCTAACAGCCTTCCTCCATTTAAGAGCTCTGTAAATGACTTAAAGGGAGCTGCAGAATGAGGAATCCTTAGGGGTACGTATGAGCCAGAAGCCAGGAAACGCAGCAGCTACGTGCACAAAACGCACAAGTGGAGCTGTTACTCTTGACCACTTTCACCTCTCTTGGAAGTGCTCACAGTGGAAAGGTTTTGTGGCTACCAGGGTTGATTTAAGTGTCGGGTGCTGGCTTCCATCAGCGATTCTTCATGTTTACATTAACTTCAGTAACAGCATCTCAAAAATGTCATCACGGGCTTACAGTTGTTGGTACAAGTATTAAATCAAATCATTCAGACTTTTAATTCACTGTACTTTGACCTGCGAAGTAACACGACCCACGGACGTTAATCTAATATGAGAGGAAGGAGAGCAGGAAAGAGCCATTAGCTGAGAGAACCAGACGAAGAGAGGAGGTGTGAAAAGGCTGGGAGCGACAGGAAGGATGGGAGTGTCAGATGCTGGCGTGCAGAGACCCAGCGTGGTCGAGATCAAATGCGACAGTGAAAGGATGCAAAATCTACCTGTAGACATCTGGCAGCTGAGAATGAGAGACGAGAGAGGCGAAGGTGAAGCGTGATGTCTGCGAGGAACAGACAGGCTGCTGCATTATTTGATACTGAAGAAGCACCACAAAGGGACTTTAAAGATGTTTGGGAAGACATTAAAAATAATGAGAAGGAAAAGCATCTGGACTACAATGATACATTGGAGATTTAACAAGTAGTTTTTTAAAATGCCCTTAATGCGTTATACACACTCCATTTCACCACATTTTTTCAAATTAAAAGACCTCTGCAGATGGAAAATTATAATTATGAGAAATTTTATTTTGACACAGTTGATAAGAAAGCAAACCGGTGTGAAATAGCTATTATTATTTATAATATGTATAAAATATTTATATCGTATAGCACCGTACATTTTAACAATGCCGTCACACAAGATTACTCGATGCCCCTTTGCAAACATTTGATGATGCCAATTTGGCTTAGAAAGTTTGTGCTGTGCAAAGTGAAAATACAGTAAGAGCCAAAAGCTGCAGTGATAAAAGATAGCAGTCACTGCTGACTCAGACTGTCTTAATGGCATTTTTGGCAGAGAAACAAATAAAAGTAAAGGAACAAAGCTTAAAACTAATCAATAGGAAAAACTATGAAAATATTAAAACGTTTAAAATAGAGAGTAAAATTATCTCAGACTGATGACGTCAAAATATTGGATAAGCTACTAATTCTAAAAAACCAGGTTGGTTTAGTCACAAAACTACTTAAACTCTCCTGCATTTCTCGTAGAAGAGGGATTATATAATGTTACCGTGCTGCTCTCTACACTGCTATTTGTGTGCGTTTCCATTTTTAGCTCTTGTGTGTATTTAGATCGTTTTCTCAGTGGCACGTGTGTTTTCACAGATCCCTGACTGTCTGTGATGATCAGCTGTCAGGCCTCAGATTGGCCCAAACCAACTCGAGCATCCTGATTCAAAGCTCATTTTACATCAAAGCAAAGGCTTTCTGAAGGATTAAACATACCTAAACAGAGCTTTAATGGTTATGATTGATTAGTTGAACGTGCTATATCTCCACCCTTTCATTCCAGAAATAACATTTCCACATCACATGCACAAAGCTGCCTCAGCAGTCTGGTCACTGATGTGAGTAAAATCCTAAGCAGACCTGCTCACACGTGCCTCGCCTGAAACTCTGCCAACACACAGGTAGCTCAGCTACACCGGCGACATTGATCTTCAGTTATCTCCATCCTCAGATCCACGTTTACTTTACATATAAAGGAGCCTGTCCATTAGACAGCCAAGGACAGTGTCAGGGGCGGGGGGGAAGATGAAGGTTCAGATAGGCTTTATAGTTTCCATTTCTGCTGATGCAGGTTATTCAGTGTTAGGTGCAGCACATTAAAGTGACATGGGTGGATGTAAGAAGGCAGAACGGCGACTCACATGGAGGAGCACATGTCATCTGTACCTCAGCTTTGATCTGACATTGTCAGCGTGCGCAAACACGGAATATTGGAATATTTTAGGCTGTTTTTGATGTCGTGAACAGATCATTCCTGTTGTTGTTGTTGATGGACTGCCATGTATCTCTTTGTAGACCTCTTACCATTCATCCACTGATGGTCAGTGGATGGCAGCAAAATATCAAGAAGTCACCTGAAGACAGAATGTATATGCTGAAGGCATCATTGGCATCATATGAGTCACAAGAATAAATATGCAAACATCACTGAAACTGAAGATGCTGGGATAAAAGATGTAGAATTATAAGTGATGTTGTTAATAAGTGAAATTTTCAGCACTCCAAACTCGACTTTGCTTCCTTAATTTTGATTTTAAAACAAAATCTAGCCTGTAAACACGTGAGCATGCAGCAAAACAGCATGTTATGCTGCAAATGACGCAGTGCTGCCATCTAGTGTAGCTTTTGAATACTGCACAGCAAAATACAACCAACGGCTGCAGTGTTCTTTCAAATTTCCTTACCGTGAAGTTGCCTGTCTGGTCCGAGCTGCTGCCTGAGGACGGAGAGGTTGTTAAAGCATCCAGGGCATTCACTTCCTCCAATGGAGATGCCGCTGCATGTGACGCCTTTCCATGGAACTTCACTGCCATGCTGAGTAACAACAAACACAGGTTTGAGGTTAAATAAGTGGGTAAATCTAAACAATCACTTCAATATTATGTTAAATATTCAGAAGAAGGAAAGATGATGTAATCTAAACATCTTTCATGGTGATACAGATTCTCTCCACTTACTCTTACTTACTCAAAAGGCATAGATGGAGCATCCTCCCGAAATGGGTCAGCCATGAGCACCAGGTCGGCCCTTGCCGACAGTAGGTCAATCTTTCCTCCACTGCCGGGGTTCCCAGAACAGTTATTTGTGGTTACAGTATTTAATAGAATCATTATCTCACAAAAACAGGTTGGAAGTGGAAGAAGCGTTGAAGAACGTTCATAATCTAGTTGGGATTAGTCTATACAGGGCTCGACTGCAAAACACATAAATTGGGGAAAACACGCTACAGGATCATGCACACACATTGTAGTGAATCAGAAAAGGTAAAACATGTGTTGTTGGAATGTAACAGTCATCACATGAACGAATCTGAGAGAATTTACATTTTGCTTTGTGCCATACTGTTGGTTCACTAACCAGTCCACCAGGGGGCAGTAGATACCAATAAGATGCTTCGCCTACCTCCATTAAACAAGTAGTAGTAGTTGTAGTAAAAGCATTAAAATGTGATGAAGTCCACCTAACAACGTTTGTGAAAATAGAAAATAACTGACACGAACAAACTTTACCAGTTTTGGAGTTTTGCCTCCTACCTTAGCGCGGACAGGGAGCTCAGGCTGCGTCTCCAATGCGGCTTTCAGACCCTTCGCAGCCGCAGCGCCCACCTCTCCGCGTGCCTGATACCTGGCAGGGCGTCGTACTCGCGCAGGCACCCGATGTTCACCGCGGGGTCCTCGGTGCCACCGGCCGGCCGGGCCCCGGGGGCCACGGAACGCGGTCGGTAACTGGTAGTAACTCTCCATCATCCAGCTTTGGTCCTCAGAGAAGGAGCGGACGAGTCTGCCGCACCTTATAAGCCAGTTCGGGGCAGTTCCGGACGTCCCGGCTGAGCCCGAACAGCCGGACCTGATGCTGGTCGATGCAGGACTCTATGGTGGCTATCATCTGCTGTCGAGTTTCCATGGGATGTCACCGACTTTTCTTATTTAACTCACGAAGTTCAAGTATTCACGAACTTCTCTGAGATCATCTTGTAGGTTATCTGTGCATGTTTTCAGGTTAAAAAAAAAGTGGTCTGCTCCAGGGTCGCAGGGATGCTATGTACAATGATCATCTATTAATGCGATGCTCTCCTCTGGAGAAGGATCCTCTAAATAAACATTTGTACAAAAGTGGAGGGGAATGATATGTGGCCACAAGTTATTAACCATTTAAACACTTTATAATTCTCCATATTTCCAGGAAAGTCACGGTAAACCTTACTTTAGTCAGTTCAAAACCTGCCATCATAAAAAAAAAGAATTCAATTAATGCATTTCACATCTGTTTCATTGCGGGCATACGCAAATATATTGAAATATTATAAGCCAGCTGGTTATGGAGCAGAGTGGGAGCTCTTCTTTGAAACCCCTCTTTGTCAGAGAAATGGGTTTCTCATAAATGCTGGCTGAAATGGAATCAAATGCACATTTCTCCTAAACTAGTTTAAATTTTGTAAGTCATATTTATGTTCTTGATTGGGCATTAGAATTGAAACACAATACACACACCACACAGGTAACACACCACACCATATCATGTGGGAAAAGAAAGTATTTCTGATTCTGAAATTTTTTGAAAACCACAGAGCTGCGCTTGCTGATTATCCTAAGTATAAACAATCAAATATATTCTGTATAATCTAAAACGTGTGCCTCAATCCAAGCTCTATAATCTGTAAAATCATTCTAAAGTCAAGGAAATGAGGATAGCACAAGTATAGACCAATCTATAACTTCACAGCATCATTCATCAGTCAACATAAATGCCAAGTCTTTAATCAAGCTAATGTGATGTACATTATCATGTGAATGGATGAGGTGAGATGGAGCGCAGACTGCCCTCCGTTTCACATCACTCTATCACCACACTAGAGGGACCCAGAGGGGCATGTTTTGTTAAATGGGGTTTCATTACAAAAAAGAAAATGAATGTGGAAATCATTACATTGATGCAGTTCAGTATTTATCGTCCAACCTCGACTCAATTTAGCAAACTTAACGAGCAGAAACTTGCAATAAAAATGCAATTTTCTCATCTTTTGCATTTGGTGATGCAGACTACAAACAAACCCTGGCGAGGAAGAAATGGGGTCAATTAGTCCTGAACGAATAAAGACGCGGGTAGACAGCTGTCGCACGCCCCAGCTAGTGTGTGTATGAGTGAGAGAGAGACAGATCTGCTGATAGAGAGAGAGAGAGAGCAGGTGTACATGTATGTTTTCTGGCTGTATCTGCTGGGGGTTAATTAGGGGGGGTTGTCAGTCACAGGAGGGGACATGTTGATCAGCATCCAGTGAGCTGACACTAACCCTGCTCGCTGACACCGCCTGTCCATCATTGTCCTTTACGCCCCGTCAGTGCCACTCTTTATTGTCTGTCAATTAAGTGACATAGAAGGAGGCACCCATGTGTCACCCATTGTCTTATTCAGGGGTTTGTTTGTGAGCCATGTGCTCCATTTCACATGATTCACTGTGGGCCTTACATGGGAACGGGAAAACTATAATCCAATATATTTATATAACTATCATCCCATATATTTATATATAGTTATACACTGCTAATTTTGGCAAAATATACAGACCATTATGGGGCATCTCATCTATGTCTCAACATTTTTGCATAAATGTGACGTAAAAGTTGTGAGTGGAGCTCTGTTTGAAATTTGTTTAACCTAAATGGGCCACAAATATATAAATATACACTATTTTTAGACATATATAGAGTGTGTGTGCTTATAAGATATATTCTCTGTACATTAGCTTTCTGGATGAGAATATTTATCTCTGTCCATACTGTATATTTATATATTAGGTTTCCATCTGGAGTGTCGCCCCAGCCAGTGATCTCAATACGATCACACTGGAACACATGTTTGTAAATTAACATGAAATTAACCTTAACCTAAATCTTAAAGATACGTCTGCGAACCAAATATAAACAAGAGGATTTGCCCTGCTACTGATGTGAATTGATATTAAAGTTAAACGCTTTAACGGTAGGGTAACCACCAAAGTGTCCATCTCTACTAGCGTTTCATTTTAAATTAATATTACATAGATAAATGCCATTTTGCGGTCATCTTTATACACAACACATCAAAATGCCATAACGTTTTAATTTCAATTGTGAAAAAGTCCATTACAGTGATCCAAATTGGACTAATTTATCAATTAATTTACCAGTTTGTAAAAGGTTCATAAAGTGGACAGAAGAAAGAATTTCTATATGTGTAATTGTGATGATGAGCAGCCGTGTAATTCAACTGATAAAACAAAGCATTTTGACCTGTACAACATGATGAAACACCAGGATCCTCAACAACAGCAGCAAAGACAAACGTGCAAGCGATTGCCTCCATTGAGTGATGAAGCAAATCAAACCTCAGCCCGTCCCCAGATATTACTCTCTGCACATGATGCACATGATGCCCACAGCAATAAGTCAACCCGCTTAGATATTTTAAGTTGATCCGTTAGTCATCACATCATGTTCGAAAGATCAGTGAGCTGTGATGTGAGTGTGTGTCTGTGTGTGTGCAGGCATCAGAGTGGCCCCACGTCCCGCAGGAAGGTTTGCTCGACAGCTAGGATAAATGGATGTGCTCCTTATGACAGCACGCCTCTGAAAGAGGAGATGAAACAAACACGCTGCCTTTTTTTTTTTTGCGTGTTTGTGCGTGGTAAACACCAGAGTGCCCCGTCGGTGCCTCAGCTCCACCATAACCTCAGCTCATCCACTTCATTTCCTTCCTGCCAGACACTGCTGAGCGTGGATGCGCTGGTGATGAGCCTGCTTTTAAACATGAGGTTCCAGCTGACTGAAGGAAAGTGACAACGTGTCAGTCAAGCTTTGCTGTGTTCTGTCAGTATCACAGTTGAACATAAAGGCGTCCCCCAGAAACCAAACCTCGTGGTTCCATACGGCACAGGGAGTCGCTCGGTGGTTGGAAAACATCCCCTCAGGGATGTTTGAAATGTTTTGTGCGTGTGGGCGTGTGCAAGTTGACAGTCCTGTCTCTGTCATTAATGTCACATCAGTGCACACAGTGTGCCTCTGCTCTCTCAAAGTCGGAATACATTAACACCTCAGTTTGTCAAGTCTTCCTCCATGTTGGTGTGGGGGTGGTGCCACATTTTTAAGGACGTTTTAGGAATGATGATGACTGTGGAGCATGTCCGTCTGTCCATTTGCTAGAGTACAGAGTGTGTCTGAAACACACATTTGATTCCTTAAATCCATAATCTGCAACATGTTTATGTTTGTTGTTGTCACGCTATATCATTATCATACACTATTATAACTATTATCACTATTGTACTTCTTCAATATAGAAAATATTCTAACTAACTTAATGCTAACTTAGGAGATATTAGGACTACATTTTTCATGTTTCATACTTTGTGAGAGATTCAACTGGAAATGTTGGAAACCTTTGAGATCTTTCAAACTCTTCCCTCTGCATTCTGTCTTAAGAGGTGTCATTCCTCTTTTAAAATCTTCAGCTGTTTCAAACAGTTGCCAGTTTTTTTTCCATAGATTGCTCCAAAATTCCATTATTATTTTTTTTACAAATTGCCACTCTTTGAACCCAAACTCATTCTGCAGGTGTCAAAATGCTCAGCAGAGTTTTGCACATTACAGGGTGTCAACATAACGTCAGTCTTTCAAAATTTTCAAAATATTCCGTTTCAATGCAACGCATTTTTTAACTGTCAAAAATCAAGCAGCTTCCTTCTCTTTCAGCTCTTTTCCCGTCAATACTTTCACCCAGAAATGTCATTGATTGAAGTAGATTCTTTTCTACCATAGATTTTAGAAACTGAAACTTTTTTTTCCCCAAAATTGCCACAAATTCCACTCTTTGTCAGTTAGAAACTCCAAATCAACTCCAAAGTTGCTCAACTTCATTCATATTTCCCACTGTAACAAATGGAATAAAAAATAAAACTCCCATTCAAAAAAAATACTTCAAAAAAATCACAAAATATTCAAATATTTGTCACTTTCAGGACTATGCAACCCAACTTTTTATTCTAGTTAACAATATTATATTCCTCTGCTTTCTATTGTTCATTGCTGCATCACAAAATCAAAAATCTTAGACATTTGAATTTACAAACAGTTTTTTTCTTGTCGGCTTGACGGGGGGGTGGGGGACACTGTGTGTGTCGGAAACGACACATTTTCTCTTTTCAAACAGCAAGTGGTGTGATTGCACTTGATAGCGAGTATGTGCAGCTGTAACCGTCATGGCTGAGCAGACAAAGTACACATTATCACCTAGAGGAATTGAAAGTGCATCCAGAGAGGAACCAGGAAATGAGGCGTTACCGTGGCGTCCACAAGGTGCAGCGTGGCACCAAAATACCACAGCGTAGTCAATAAAGTCTCCAAAACAAGAAGGAGAGTCATTCTACCGATCATTGTTTCAACACACACACACGCACAGTCCTCCGCTGCGTGCACACACTGCTGCCCTGCTGTAGCTGTGCCCTTTGTTTGCGAGACAGCGTTGAAAAGGCTGCCGTCTACCACAATAAAGTGGGTCTCTGCGGGGAAGCCTGCCGAACAGTGGGAGTACGAGCATTTCTTCGCAACCGCTGAGGAGCCACAACAAGCAGGGCGTGAGTGCAAAGTGAGAGCATCGAGCGCTCGAGGACCGAAGCGGAGATTTGAAAATTGTGTCTCACTGAGGTACGATTTCACCGTCGTTGTGCTGGTCGGCCCCCGCAGAGGGTTTACAATGTGTTGGATACGATGGTAGATAAGTGATTTTTACACGTGACACCCTGACCTCATAAATCCAGGTGGGACGACTTCACACAGACCTTTGTCAAGACTCACGTTTTCACTGTTACCACCATAACTAAACTCCATATATGGAACAGAAATCATTAGGAGGAAAGTTTGTAGACTCTCGGCCTACTCGGACAATAAATGAAAACACCTGTACATTTATATCATATAATAAATGATATTAGTTCCAGCTGTGGTGGGTCGAAATGCCCAGCTGGAAAAAAGGTTTCAGTCAGACCAAGAGGAGGAGAGAGAGTTTATCCAGTATTCTCTGTTTTTACAGGTGCGTTCAATGGAAATACCCTCCAGCATTGTTCTACAGATGGCAGAAAACGACTTTACAGCTGCATTCACGTTATACAAGGTAAAATAATCATCATGCTTATGTTTTGCTAAGATCTGATCACATTCATCCCTGCAGGTGAGCCACAACTCAACCGTCCCATCAGGATGCCGACAATTCCTCCTTTTTCTTGTAAATACTAAAAAAAAAAATTACAAAAATCAGATCTGACCGTTCCAACTGTGAAACGTTTGTTATACTACAACACAATAGCGTCCATCATCAGCATCCTCGGCCCTTCGTACTCCAAACTCATTTAGTCTCCGTCCGTACTTTGTCCTGCGTGAATGCACTGAGACACAATGGGTCTCATTCATCGACGTCTTCTTCATAGTTTTTGTGCATATCAAAGGGCAGAGGAACAAAATAAGAAAAGTCTGTGTCAGATTCGTGAATCGCGTGTACATAATGCAAAACGTGTCTCGCCTGGCAGACGCGACCGTAAAGGTCTAGACAGCTGATGGCTGTAAATCTGTCCATCGCTCTACGGAATGTAATTACCCTGATTACCTCATTTTGCCTGTTCACAACAACCCTCCTGAAGTAAACGTAAACTATTACACATTTCCTGTTGCACTAATTTTATTGTCCTTTTTCATATCATTATCTAATGACGTAATCAAGAATGTATAACTTGAAGAATGTCCGGCCGAGATTTGTGCTCATAACTTCCACGTATGTAACTCCAAACCTTTTCCAGAACGAGCAAGCTAAAGGAATCCTACATATTCCCTGAATTTGCTCTTAAACACAGAAAATAAAGCACCGAATGAGGTGATTGTGTGTGATCGAAGGCCGACGGGCTGCAGAGAAAACACATCTCTGAACCCAGGATCAGCGTTTCCTTTGAATACAAACCTCAACCCACGACAGTGTTACAAAGGAATAAAGTGAGTTACCGCCTCAGATAAATATGTTCATTTCTACTGTGTTATTGTATACACATACATTTCCCGTACACAAAGTAATACATTCCTCTTCCACTCTGCCTCTCCCTCTCCTCCCGTCTCTTCACACCCTCCAGCCAGCCAACATGGCGAGGCGAAGGCTCGAGTGTTAATTGGAAGCTCTCCCACGGGAAACCGTAGGCGTCTTCCTCTGTCCTCAGTGTTTATCAGCTAATGTGATTGCCACGGCCCTCTCGCATTCGCAGCTACTTCTGAATAATGAACGTACTTAATATTCCTTTCAGACTCTTGTGACCTGTTGTGAATGAATAACACTTCGGCATTCAAAGAATTAAAGCCCAGCTGACAAAACTGAAGTTATTGTTCGTCAGCAGACGCGGCGGCGTGTTAGTTTGACCGTGTGCGGCCTCTCCGCACGGGTTTTTGTGTCCACGTGAAATCCTCCGGGAGATTCACCCATTTCATTTCTTTATCAGATAGCGAACGATCGATCAAGGCCGTGCGATCATACTGATACTCAAGGCTTTAGCGCATGTTCGTTATCGATGTTCATCTGACCTCTGAGGCATCGCCGGCATATTGACATGCAGCACACGTGATGTCTTCGATGCTGCTTATAAACCCAGAGTGCAGAACAGATGAACGTTTTTAGAACAAATTACATAGTTGAAGTGAGATAATCTGCTCAAACCAGATTGCTTTTGTCAAATTAGACACCGTGACAAAATAATCTCACCAAAGAAGGATTTTCCATTAGTTTTGATCTCATGTCAGATGAAACGAGTCCTCAGCTACTCTAGCTGATGAATAAATGGGAACTTCCACACCCTATAGAAGTTCCCACATATCCATTTTTTGAAGGCAAATAGAGCAAATGCAATATATTCTGTATTTAATTCACAGGAGAATAATCATCACGGCTCTTAGTCTTTGGCAATCAGAAGCTCATCACACCAGATATGAGACCAAGTTAAACTCTTCACAGGAAGCGCTCGTTGTCTGCTTAATGGAAACCAGCAGTGTCACATATGGAGTGAAAAATATTTCCTGTAATTACTGCGTTACCCCAGAGAATTGCTTAATAAGAGCTTGATTAAAAAAAAACCCTCAATGTGTCCCATGAAGATACTTACCACTGTATTTCTTTTTCAGTGTGTGTGTGTGTGTGTGTGTGTGTGTTTATGCGTGAGTTTACGCGTGCGTGTGTGATCATAATCCTTCATCAGCAGCATCATTTTCACTGTTATCATCTCATTATATTTTGTTATCGCTGTTATCTATTATCTTTCTGTGGTTCTCAAACTGTGGTGTGAGTACCACCTGTGGAACTTGTGGCCCCTTGTGATACACCAGGTCGCTCTGGGCATTTCTGGAGAGAATCATCCTGATTAAAGTCAAAGGAAATGCTGTTATGATGCAGATTTAATGACAAATAAAACAGTTTGTTTCATTTGTCATGAAACGGCTCAGCGTTTCGACAAAAGAGGAAGTGATGTAAAAACAAACCACTGTGAAGTCCCACAAGGCAGCACCGTGACTCAGGGGGCACTTTGCTCACTGACAGAAGATTCTAGGTTTGAATCCGAACAGATTAGGTGACATCTGATATCCAAAAATCCAAATTGCCTATATGACATCAAAGACTTGTGGTAATACCGTCATTCTGAGGAGAAGTGTTAAGATTGTCTCGGCCAGTTTGGACGGTAATGACGCTCTGCAGAAGAGATGAAAAACAAATCGCTGCTAATGTGTTTATATCTCGCATTAAGACTTTGCGTCAATTCCATCTCCCGATGATTGTAGCCCAAACCCGTCAGCTCCAATAATGTATCATCAGACGAGCCGTCCCGAGCTCCCACAGCTCATACATCAAAGAAATAACGGTGACACCCTGCGTAACCTCCCAACGCTAACCCCTCTTACAGAAACACACACATACGAAGCAAAGGACGCCGGTGATGCGTTCAAGGCCGCGTCTTCAATGAATTTAGGCAGAATCAGAAAAAGATAATGTGCTGTTTTCGTTGTGGGAACAGGTGTGGCTGTTTGACACGTCCATTAATCAATCAAAACTTAACAATGAACTCCCGACTCTCGAGGTCGCGACCTTTGGCCTAATCCATGAACATGGGTTTGAGGGGCTAATGAGAGCTGAACCTTGCTGAACCCAAAACTGTGATGAAGCAGTGAACCGAGAGCACCGGAAATGTTTAAAGATGTAATTTTGGAAAAATATAAATGTAAAGATACAGATCTGGATTTTTAAAGAATTCTTGTTGTTATTTTGGCTTAATATTATTTATTTGAGTCATTTTTACATCAGTGCATCACAGTCTATATAATGGCAATAACAGTAGATCAGTCAGTCACCAGGACAGATTTCTAATAAAATATAAACATGATAAAGGATTTATATATCGTGACTTTACTGATGATTAATACATTGTTTATAAATGGTTGGTTGGCCACTTACTTTATATAAAAGAGCACAACTCTTTTTTCTTCTACAGTTTGATTTGGAAATAACTCTTAAGTACCGTAAAAATAATAAATGACTTATTCCTTATAATATAATATAAATTTGCGGAAGCCCTGAGAGGCAAGCAAAAAAAAAAGTTTTTCAGATATGCTCATTTTTTCAAGTGTTTATTTTTGTAGTACCGATTTCGTGGGTACCAATATCCAATGAATGATTTTAGCAAGGTTTGTGTCTTTTTTTGGGCTAGGAATCTATTTCATATATTTCTATATATATATATATATTTATCCTTCTTTAAAAAGAACAAGAACATAGTATTTCAACCTAGTGCTAGTCTACCACTCCCGTTAGTTATGCGGTCAGGCCGCGAGCTTAGTTAGGGTTAACTTTAGCGTTAGGATTAAAGTTAGAGTTAGGGTTAGGGTTAACTTTAAGGTTAGAGTTAGGGTCACTTGGAAAAATGACGATATATGAAAAACTTTTTTGCTTGCCTTTCAGGGCCTCAGTATAAATTACTTATAATAAAAAATATTACCCCGTCATCTGAATATTTCCATTTAATTTGATGTTTTGAGTATTAATTTTTATATTCGACTACTTGTTTGACCCCACACTTCAGCCAGGTTTTTGGGGATAATGATCCATGAAGTTGGCCTCCAAAAGATTCGGCAATATGGTGGACTGTAAAAGAATGATGGACGCGGTCAGACCAAAAAAAGGCCCGAAGGCACCATTTGCGGAAAGAGGTCACATTAAAAAAACAAATCAAAAAACGATGCAGTTGGGTGTCGTCACTGCAAAAATGTGCTTCAGTTATGAGAAAGGAGACATTGTTGCCAGCATGCACACATTCACACTCTGACGCACTGATAAGTCCTCAAGAACATGTGACATCTCAAGTCCCACTTGGAAAAACAGCAGAGGACCTTGAGAAAAGTGTCCAACATCACACAACACACACACACACACTCTGCACATCAGACAAACTATCACAGACCACGAAAGGACAACGAGAGAGCTCTCGGCCTCGGAGTGTCTGCAATAAACCTGTCAAAAACCATAATCAGCTAATCTACGAGCGAGCCGAGACAGCCTGAAAGGCCCAAATCGCAGCAGAACAAATAATCATTTATTGCTTTGTACATTAACCATCGCTCTCCTCTGCGACAACCGCACACAGAAACACGGTTGGTGTATGAGACAGGTGACCTTGTGGAGTTTGCGTCTCCATGGTGATGCACGTGAAATACGAACAAAGACACCGTGCAGCCTCCATAACCTTCCCCGGCGCGCGGCTCGCAAATACGATTGATATTTGCGTCGTTGCAGAAAATAAAAGCTTTTCCCGCGGAGCCGTGCTGCCGCTGCCCGAGGCTCGGAGAGGAAATAACAAACGTGGTGCAAGAGCAAACATGGCGGCACGGAATCAGGTGGTAAAACGTTACCGCGTCCAAATTTATGCCAGATTCGTGCGTACATCTTTTAGCCCACAGGCGGTGAAGTGATGAGGCTTGCTGTGTTATAGGTGTAAATTGAAGGAATCGTCTGTGTTCACTAAGCTCAGCATGAACGCTCGTGGCTGGCTGCCAGCAGGGATGTTTATGCGCTGCAGACATCTATCCATTTTCCAGCTCAGATGGCTGTGATTGCTTCAGGAGGGGAGGGGAGGGTATGAACTCTACCTGAAACTGTTTTCATATGCAATTATTCTTCAAAATCTGCTTTACCGACGCCGGAGCGTCGAGGCGCGACGATTTGTTCAGAAATTAGTTTATTTGTATAAAAGGGAAGCTGAGAGAAGAAAACAAGAATTTCCCCTTTTCACGCTCGGAGGTTTAGTCGAGCATCCAAAGCATAAAGAACGATGTCATAATCCTGCTCATAAATACATAGGAAAGATCAAATGTGATGTTGGGCTGCGGTTATGCATTTAATTGTCAATCAAGCGCTCCACGCCGAGGAGGAATTGGTTCTATTCTGGTTTGCGAACCAAATTTTTAGACCGTTCTGAGCATCTCCACCAAAAATAAAGACGCAGGAACCAAAAAGTTGATGGCCGGCTAGACCCAGACAACTGTAACAACATCATGTGTGAGTGGGTGCGAACTATTCAACCTTTGCAATGCTGCGGCAACAGATTGATGGAAATGTTCTCTAGATATTATCTTAGTTCCAAGGTTACTGAATGGGACCCGTTCCAAAACCAGAAGTGAAGACTGATCATGGAGTGTCCTGTCTAGTTTATTTAGCACCATCGCTCTGTCTCCGAAGTGATTTTTACACATTAGGCTCAGTTTATTGGTCAGAGGACTATTCAGCGTGTGTTGGCACCAGAAAATGACCTTCATGACATCACATTACTTTTCAGTGCTGGTGAAAACTAAAACTAAACCACCAAAAAGCCACTAAATCCACCTGTGGAACTTTTTACCAACCCATCGTGAATGAGTCGCCCTTTAAGATCACCGTCCGGATTTGGCAAAATCAACATTGGCCTCCCAGTTTAAACACTGTAGGTTTCATGCTAGAATGTGTTGAGAGTTCAAATGCTATCTGCCACTAATATCCTACTCATCTCTGACCACAACCTCTTATTTAAACGGTCAAGGCCTGCTCATACGTGCGTTAATACATTCACGATCGTCAAGCTTGACTTCTCGCGGCTCTCAGAGAGCGGGTACACTCGTCCCAGAGGACCATGAAATATGAATTATTGGTTTTTCTCTCCACACAAAACATTTTTTTTCTCTCCCAGAGAATGCATTCAAATATAATGTAATGGTTGAAATAAAGGGGAAAGTTGTAAAATTCAAAGAAAAACAACGCACGCGTGAGCGAAAACATTTATTTATTCATCAGGAGATGAGATGTTTGCTCTTCTGCGAGTCAATTTTGGTTTTGTGCTCCCAGCTCTGATGATTGCACACGCAACCCGCATCTGACCGGCAGTCAATACCGAAGCGTCGTGCGGAATCGACTGGAAAACAACTTCCCTCTAGAAAGACCAATTTGCTGCTTACCACAAATGCATTTGGACCAAAGATGTATGATGGCTAAAACTGATTTCTCCTCGCCTGAAAAGAGATTGTTTTCCTGCCGTATTGAACAAGGAAAGTGCTCTACCCCGACCGTTTTATGTAAGACTTTATCATGTTTTTGTTTTATGAGCATTTAAATTCTTCTCACTGTCTGCAAGACGTACCAAAAAACCGCTAATGTTGTCTGCAGAAGAGAGAAAACCTTAAACTGTTTGGTCTTTGATGTCAACAAATTTGTGCTGCGAGTTCCATCATCTTGTGATAAAACTAAAGGCCGGAATATTAAGTGATGAAAGGGTGTGAGAGCCCTTGAAAGTGATTACGAAATCCATTCGCCGGTCATGGGAGATAAACACAAAGGCAGCGAGCAGAATGAGACGAGAAGCTGCAAGTTTGAGACGTCTTGGAAACAGGAAATCACTAAAAATGAATTTGAATAGAGTTGTGTCTCGTTTCTGTTGAAATAACGTCTTCAAAACAACACAACTCAATATGATTCTGCAGATTCTATCTTGATTTTGTCATGACGAACTTCACTTTTTAAATACAAAGGTTGACTGATAAGTTCTGAGCTATGCATACATCTATTTACTGCCCTTTCAGCGTCACACACGTCTGCCAGTGATGCAATGCAATTTCATAAAAGTAAAGAAAGTCCACATCTTATATAACCTCCAGACAAACAGATTCCCGCTAAAGCCTTTTTCATGTTTGACAAGTCTGCGGGGAGCGAATAAAATGAATACAGCGAGCCTCCAGCGTGGCTAAAAGATAAAATCGTTGCAGTCATGGCAACAGCCGTCGTGTGCAGGTGCATTGCTTGTCCTGAAGACCTTGGATAACGGTAGACAATTTTTAAATTCAAATATCTTCACTTGCATAAACGCAGCTTGCAGATAAAAATGTGACAGGGCGTTAATGCAAAAAGACTACGGCGCTTACTCATCTGACAGGATAAGAATTTATAGTAGCTTAAATTTCCTCTCGCATTTTAATAGAACAAAGTCATAACACAGAGATGGGAGGAGAACATCATTCTTTCTATTGTATGGATATAAAAACGACTTTCAGCGCCGTTCCTCCAAGGTGTTCTTGATGCGATAGGTGAGGATGTGAGTACATTAGCTGGCACCGTTGCTGATTCAGAGACTATTCGGCGTGTCAAAACCAAAAAGAGTGATCATTGTGTTGTGACATCACAAGATGATTCTGCTGAAGACCGAGGCAACCAAACCAACAAAAAGACATTGTTGCCCTCGTTGAAACTCTGAATTATGTCAAGTTGGCCACGTATTCATCAGAATATTGCATCTGTGTTGGAAACTAGGAGGTAAATGACAAAAAATACACTCTCTTCCCCCTGACTGGGCAGCACCTGGTGATTACAGGTAAAATGACTGCTGGCGTCATGGCAGTCAGCTCCTTTTGGAGTTTTGTCAGTCTCTCTGTGACTCTGCAGCTGGATGCAGGACAGACAAATTATTCCCTGGCTGTTAATGGGACATTGGCACTGTACTTTATGTGACTTTCCGGCTGTGCACGCCCGTTTGTGAGTGTTTCCTCTGGACGGTCAAGTGGGTGAGACACATTACGCTGCACTTTACCACCTCGTTCTCCTTCATGAAACGCACAGAGTTGAACCCGGAGGAAAACATTCAACTGAGCTGTAATGCAATCCCCTGCATCTCAGCCCGTAGCGCTCATTTGCATAGTGTTTGCCCAAGTGTGTATTCACTGAGCCACCTGCTAAGTCTTTGTGATTACCACTGTGTTCTGCAGAGATAAAGTAAAGGCCCTTGGATGGCTAAATGGAGTATGAGGGGATGCTGCCCACTGACCACGACAGTGTTAATACCACTGTTCCCCGGTCCACAAACTCAACAGCTCTCCGTGGGAAATTAGTGCAAAGACAACAGTTAAGTTCTTCAAACTGCTTTTTAACATCAATAAAAACCAACAAACGTATCACAAAGTTTAGGCGATGACAACGGTAACTTAGATTTACAAACAGTTTGAAGTGAAATCTTTAAGAACACTAATGTGGAAAAATATTCTATTAGAAGCTATAAAATGATATATAATAAAAATAAAGAGATAAGATACATGCTTTGTATAGTATGCAATGAGTACTGAAGTACAAAGTATCTTGTGGTAATACTCAGGTTTAGTACTTAAGTATAGTTACCCTCTGCCTCATGCTTTCTTATTGCTGTCACTTATTTGCATGATAATGATAATGATGATGATGATGATGTTCCCTGCGAAGAGCTGTCTGTTCCCTTAACCCTTTAATCACTGGTACGTGACTTGGTAATTGAGTACTCTTAAAGATAAATAGTTCAGCATTTTTTAAAAGACTTAGGGCAATAATGTGCTTTTTTGTAAAGGTTGAGTATCATTTTATACAGATTTACCCTGAATGCATCATATATTTGGAATCATAGGCACTGCTGGGCTTTTCGCTGTAATTTAAAATGAAGAGTGCTCAAGAAGATTACATCGGTGATTACCTCAGATTACCTCAGATCACCTCAGTCAAACCAACACCTTTGATTTGCCTACTGAAATGCCGGGGAACAATGAGATGATTCCTGTCAGATGGTTGTGCAGCAAAAGGTATTTGAAGGATAAAAATAATCATATAAACAAACAAATCAATAGTTGTGATAAACTCTTTATTTGCAGCAACCCAAGGGAAGAAGGTGTAAAAATAAAGCGTGTCCAGATGGAGCAACCAGAATACCGAATGAACAGATTAGGAGATAATTAAGGACCGGCAGCGTTCAGCCACACCCCCCTCCTCGTCCTCCTCTTCTCTTTTTATGCATCCTTTCCTCCTCATCCTCCCTCCACGTGTTCTCAAATCTCCTAACCCCTCCACAAAAACCCATCAGAGACCAACAGTCGGGATTACACTCCAGTCTGGTGTCATGCTGCGTGTAACGACTGCATTTCTGCTCTCTCAGGAGCCCAGAATGCCTGTGGCTCTCCAAAGGCATGAAAGAAATAACTCAGCTCTCAGTAGGATCTTCTGGATGTTCGATAGCTGGTTTGGGTACAGAAAAAACACAAAGAAAGAAAGAAATCCTCACGGGTTTGGGCCTCAATGTGCATTGTGGTTTACTTTTCCATTTCTGATCATTATTTATATATATTTGTATATATAAAAGCTATATTTGCCTGGAATTGTGACGATGAGTGCAGTAAGTGGCTGCCAGGTAGCTGTGGTCGAGCTATCGTTTGCAAAATAAGAAATTGAGAAACGATCAAAGATTGCAAAATAACATCTCATAGCAACAATCACCCCAAACTGATGAAAGATAAATAAACATCCTCTCTTCTCAGGTGGAATATAATGTTTGAGATATGTCATCATTTTCCAATACATTTCCAGGCTCGGGAATCTCTTTGACATTCTATAACATCTCTGGATGAACCCTGGTGGTGTTTTTTTATCATTTATTCACATTTTTAGATTAATATTTCATCCGTCATCTAGTTATATGAATTCATGGACTGTTTGTTCGCACTTGATGGAGGTTTGCAGGAACGTAACAGCTTTAGAAAGTACATCCACATCCAACAAAATCGATGCTTTTCGTGAGAAGTCAAAGTGAAACGACTGCACATAAATCACTCTGGCTGCTGATCTGATTTCTCCCGTCAAAGACAGATGGACATTAAATAACAGTCACAGCCTCCTATAACTGAACAAAATGTTGGAAAGGGGACTCAGAAAAATGGAGCAGTGACAGTCATACAGGCTGTTCGTCACCACTTTGTGTTGGAAATGTCCCTCACACATTTGCAATGCTTTGGTGAGAATGACACCGAAATGATAATGATTATTACCATGATGGATGAGAGATGCAATATTCTGCCCCCTGCTTTGAGACATGATGGATGCTCCAGGACTATATTAAAACTTTTACCTCGTGTAAAAAAAAAAAAGAAAAAAAAAGTGAAGACGCCAACGTGCCGAGAGCAATAAAAGAGGATTCATTTGACAGCGTCTACATAAACTGCCAGGAAATGACATAATCCCCAGCTGTTAATAATGTTGTCAGTTACACTATCTTCCCCGTGTGTGTGTGTGCTGTCATGATGCACAGAGCACACAGTGTTCTGGTTCTTCCACAAGTGATCATTACTACCTTCTATTGGTTTCAGGCTCAACGGCTCCGAGTGCTCAGTAATGACTCCTCTGCCTTTTGTCTTCCGCAAACCCAGGGTGTCACCGTAGCATTATGACCGTGCATGACTTCATCGTTTTTTTTTTGTTTGTTTTTTTCTGTGCTGTTGCATCACCACATGTCATCTGTTTTCCACAACAAGATGTGTGTAATTTAGAGAGAAAGAGAGAGAGGGCCGTGTTGGGCGCAAGAAGCGGAAATAATGGTGCAGCTGTGCAGGACAGGAAAGGATTCAGCACTCACAACGCAGCAAGCAAACGGGTACATAAATAGATATTAGATAAGTCCTTTGTGGACTAATTGCCCCAGCTTGGTGAATCCCAACCCACCACCCACCAGCAGATAATTTTAACCAGACCATGACACCACAATCGGGAATATAGTTTTTATTAGGGGAATTCATGTAGCAAACTTTTAGGGAAATTCACAGAAATCTTCCAGAGTGCACGCAGCCTGATTCTAAATTAAAATACACAGTAAAAACGTTTCGAAATTATTACTGGATTCCAATAGATTTCAATCTCTGGCCGTTTTATGCCTTACCACTAGGAGGCACTCTACGTACCACTGGAGGGTTCTCGTGCCACAGTTTGAGAGCCACTGCACCAGTTTATTGGTGGAAATGTTTTCATCTTAACAATAACACAGTTAACTTTAAACGCTTTATGTGCTTAAGTGTATCATAATCATTGTGCAAACATATTTGAAAGTGAAGATATTAGACTTAAAAGTATTCAGCCTTCAGTCTTCATGTGTGTCTTCATGTGTCTCCATGAGTCTAAAATCATGTGATAATCATAATATTGCTATGATTTATTGATTTATTCTCTCGTCTGTCCATCCTGAACACAAAGGTGAGAATGATGTGTTTATGCACTCACACACACACACACACACACACACTCACATATGCACACGCACGGATACCTCACGTCACGTGACCGGGCGCTCCAAGCGCAGCCTTAAAACCGCCCGTTGCCACAAAACACACTCGCTCACACACGCACGCACGCACGCACGTTAGCGCGCGCACACACACGCGCCGCTTGGTTTACAGTATCTGACACTGACAGTGAGGAAGCAACACAAGAAAATTACCTCAGGAGATCCATTTTCATCTGAACTCGCCGTTTCCATGAAGAGTGAGGAGAAATCGGTTTCATTTGAGTTTGACTTCTCGTCATGGACCCGAGAAACATTAACGTGCTCAGACAATTAAGGTACGTTTCCTCTATTTATTCAATTTGTTTTCCTTTATGACAAAGAAATATTCTTCTATGTGTTTTATCATCTATCTATCTATCTATCTATCTATCTATCTATCTATCTATCTATCTATCTATCTATCTATCTATCTATCTATCTATCTATCTATCTATCTGTCTATCTATCTATCTATCTATCTATCTATCTATCCATCTATCTATCTATCTATCTATCTATCTATCTATCTATCTATCTATCTATCTATCTATTTATTGATTTTGTCTCCGATGGGCTTGAAGCTTCAGGCAAACATCTCACAGTCCAGACTCCTTTTCGTCTTCTCATTTCATGACTTTTTCTACCTGCCGTATAGAGTATATGT
>OMNV01010463.1:20743-53162 GCA_900303265.1 Brotula barbata | reverse complement strand
ATGTAGCTACACCAGTCGTTTGCAACTAAAGGAGTAAATTACATTTTGAGATCATATCGTGTATTGCATTTATTTATTTATTTTCCACCGGTCGCGCTGTCGTTGTCGTCACTGTTGTCGCAGAGAACTACACGACCCACAAAGCATTGTGACGTATTAAACCTGCGGCGTCATGAGCCGAGGAGCCGACAGCCTCATATCGAAAACAAGCAGCTAAGCAGCGTTAGCCCGATCCCCATCTCACCGCACACAGTTGGCCCACAGCTGGCCCAGCGTCACTTTAACTTTTGGTAAGCAACTTTGAAGACAACACAAGTTGCCCAACGCAATTGAACCAACCGACTTCCCCCGTAAGAGGTAAGAAACAGTTTTATGAATCTTTAACCAAGGCGTTGTTGTGCCTCAGTGGCGAGTAAAGCTAACGTTAGCTTTGTTTTCTCAAGAATTGATTATTGGCTAGCCAACATAGCTAGCTAACGTTAGCTAGCTCGCTAGCTTTGAAAATTTTCAAACATTAACTCCGTCACATGCTTTGTTTGGGTTAGCAAACGAAGCTAAATGGTGTAGCACAGCAACTGACGTTGGAATTGGCAGGTGGTGTTGAATATAAACCGTGGTTAGCCAAAGTAACATGTCTTATAACCCAATTATTGTGTTTGGGTATTTAACCCCCCCTCCCCACTTCCTTTAACACGCTAAAGCCATGGCTTGCGGAGCCACCCTCAAGAGGACCATGGATTTCGATCCGCTCATGAGTCCGACGTCCCCGAAAAGACGAAGATGCGTTCCCGTGTCCACAACATCCTCCTCATCCCCTAGGAAGTACCTGAGCTTGGAGCCTTCGCCATTTGGGGAATCGTCGTCGAGACTTAGCGCAGGTAATGTGACTGTTCTGTCGTTAAAATGGTCAGCTTGTTGGGCAGCCAGGGACAAGAGAGGCTGTAGCAACATGTCGAGCCAAACACAAATATCATTTCAAATCATAAATCAAACTGTGGGCAAAGTTTGGAGTCTTTCGCATAATTGCTGTTATTTCATTTCAGTGTTTTTGTTTGCCTTCATCCTACCAGAACAAATCCTCCACAGCATTAAGCAGGAGTACAAACGCATCCAAAAGAGGAAGCATCTAGATGGAGGCACCCAACAGTCAGAATGCTGCTATTCTCCAGAGTCCCCTCCCCAGTCCTCTGTTCTAGCAGGTTTGAATTACTGGCAAATATACTGAGGTAACAAGACCTGCCATCACCCCTCTCCTGCTGATGTGTTTGTTTGTTTTGTAATGCAGGAACATCTTCTGGCAGTGTCTCTCCAACAAGGAAAGAGCAGCCATTATTCACTCTGAGACAGGTGGGAATGATCTGTGAACGGCTGCTGAAAGAAAGGGAGGAGAAGGTGCGGGAGGAGTATGAGGAGACGATGACTTCCAAACTGGCAGGTAGGTGAGCCGTAAAGTGGCAAATCTATTCTAACTTTTCTTCCATCACCTTCGACATCGAGAACTTTTAGTCGTTGTAATTAATTTAGTTCCTCTACTATTGCCGTCATTTCTAGAGGTTGATTTAAAAAGAAACAAAATTCTGAAAATCCCCAAATTCATTAGTCAGTTTCTTTGTAAACAATGGCATTTTTAATGTTCCATGAATTTCTCTTTACTGTGCATGTGCTGGGTATCATTTCATGTATATGTGCCCATAATTTGTCCAAACACATTGGACATATTTAGAAATACTTGGCTTTTCACTAGAATTTAAAATAAAACCCTAAGTTGGATCCATTGGTTGTTAGCTCAGAGTTAACAATGTCTTATTTGACTTGCACTGATATACATAAATGTGATTATTTGAATTTATTATTCATTTCTTTTATTCATTCATCTGCTTTATTAAGTACATTGTTACATGATGGATTGTTAATGTACGTTGTCTTGCAGGCACAAACACTTTACTGTTCAACAATGGTGATGTTTCATTTGTCTCCCGTCCTGCCAATTTTAGAACAATATGACACCTTTGTGAAGTTTACACATGATCAGTTGATGCGACGATTCGGGGAGCAACCTGCAAGCTGTGAGTTCTTCCATTATTTTTTTTTCTTAATCTAAATTGTTTCCACATTTACTGCTCTTTGGCATAGAACAACGTCCTGGATCTTGATCTGGATTCCATCTTTGAAGTTTAAAATAACACGTCTGGTTTCTGTATTTATTTCATCTCCCTCTTCCAGATGTTTCCTGAGTGTGGCACAGAACCTTTGCAAGACAGCCGTCTCTTGCTGCCAGCTATGCCGCAATATCTCAAGAAAGGAGAAAACTCATTAATGCAAGAGATTCAGTTCAGCTAGTTGAATGAAACTTTTCTTACTGTGCCATATTTCTGTCTTTGGGCAAAGGTTTATATGAAGCTGTTGTCAGTTACCACTCTGTTGTAAGCAAATAGGTGCTTCCTTATGTAAACAAATGGACCCTATCTCTACCAGTGGCCTGTTCCTCCTGCTGTACATGCATCTACAGTTATCTCACTTTTGTAATGATTCCCAGCATTCCAGGCTTTGTCATTAGTTTCTCTTTGTTACATGTGTATATACATATATATATATATATATGATAAAGCAGTGTAAAAATTTTACAGAAGGTTTGCTGGTTTACGATATTAGCAAGTGGATGAGCCATGTTGGTATACAATACATTTTGCAGTTTGCCCTCCATATTTTGCATTTAAGTTGAACATATTGGGCTAATTTCCCCAGTCAGTGTTTATTTATTTTTATTTTTTTGTTCAGCTGGTATCACCTTGAAATCAATGTAAACCAATAAAAACTTTTATGAGTTGAGCTTGATGCGTACTGCTTTTTGTAGTATTAAAGTCAACTGAGAAAGCCAGTGTCAAAGAAATGATCCCTTTTATTTTTGATAAATTAGTAATGGCTGTCGATAAGTTTTTCTGTTCTGTAAAACCTGGTGAATGACAACCTAAACCACATGCATCCTCCTTTACACTGACATGAACTTGTAGCTGCTGTACAAAATGTGTTTGACTTAAAAGTGCAAAAATCCTGAGCCATAACTCTTGAGATGCTACATATCATTTATTAGACAAAATGCCCCATAGACAAGCGAGAGCCTGATGATCGGACAATAATAAGTAGATTCAACGTATTTTTCCCCCCTTCATTATGTAACTGTTGGATCAGCAGCCTCCCCAGGTGAGACGAGCCACGTGGTCGGTCTTCTGCTTGGTGGATTTGATAAAACCCAGAAATTCAAGCTCTGACACTGCCTGGATGAATCGAGCGCTGGGAAACAGTTGAGGAAAAACATTCTGTATTTATAAGCAAATAAAGTGTGCATAAGCAATTAGGAAACAGGAAACGTGATCAACCCCAACTTATGCACCACGTTCTCTTAATGGCAACTATCTGCCACTCAAAACTAATTAGTGATCGTGGATGCTACAATTGTTTTAATTCCCTCAACCTCAGAGAGCATTGTCAAGTCAAGAGATTGCCATCTGTTGCACTAAATGGCAGGTAATTAGTACCATTATTATATTGAATAACCACTACATAAAAACCAAAGGCATTTTTAAAAACAAGTCTGTATGGAAAAGCAATTCTGCTCATGGAAGGATACTGTTTGACTTCATCGACCTTCCCATAGTTGTCTGAATCAGGATTGTTGCCTTCAGCAGCAGAAACCACAGTGGCATAGGCCTGGAGAATCAATAGAAGAACCTCATGCCATCAGTGACCTGCAGATACCTACAGCAACACATCTGTTCAACGTAATATCTACTGAGAATATAAACTCACTTCTAGCCAGTCATAAAGGTTAATCAGCCTGCCACACTCCAGATGCAGCTTGTGTACGATGCAGATATCAGGTGCAGCATTAGAGACTGTCCCGTCCTCAGTCGTTAGGTTGTCATTCTGAAAGAAGAGAGGAAAAGTGCATGGGGAGATGGGTGGACTTTATAATTTCTCATTAAAACAACCTGGTCATACTGTGATAATTAGCTGCTTAAGTATGAGTAGTTTTGTGATTTTGTGTAACTAATAAAATTACTGCCAATAAAGGCAATACCTGGAGGTAAAGATGGGGACTGCTGAGTGCAGCCTGGATGGACGTGCGGGGCGTAGCATTGAGGTGGCGTCTCACCACAGAGGAGGAACTGTAGTAACAAACCTCATGCAAAGTCTGAGACTCTGGTGGAGATAGGTGACACCTAGGCAGAAGGTAAACATGATGGATGAATGAGAATTTCTGCTAATGTTGTTTCACTGCTTCCCTTTGCCAGAAGGTAACCTGTTTTACCTTACTAAGCTGTCAATAAACTCAAGGGCTTCATTTCGAACAAGCTCAAATAGACTCAGTTTCTTTGACCTCCGAGACTCCTTCATCTCCAGCAGTGTCTAGAATAAATGACAATAATCAAACTGTTTATATCCAATATTACGACACCGCAGTGAGGTGAGGAGGCTCTTTCTGCCGAGCTACCTTCTGCAGTTCAAAAAGATCTGTTTTCTTGTGAAGACTTTGCACCGGAGAGGTGATTTCTTCCTCGGTGGCGGCAGTTTCATCAGTGGTTTCTGTTGAGAATCAGGGAACAGATAAGTAGTGGACGATATGGTTTCTTGGGTCAAAATAAAAGGAGAAAAAGGGAAATCTAATCTATGTGCATGCAGATATGAACAATGTCAACATGGATTCTCGACACCATCATCACTACTTACTGTCCAACTGTTGAAATTTGGCAATCAGTTCTTGCAGTTGAGTATGAGCGCTCCTCAGATCCTTTGAATCGACAGGCTCCAGGATCTCGGCACATCTCTGCAGTGATGCCACCAGTTCATTTCTAGCCAGCATCCTAATGGACACCACACAGAAAAAAGACATTAAAAATGTCGAGAGAGCATTGTTTTTAGCGTTATTTGAAAACACAAAAAGCCTCTAGAATCTAGAAAAAATGTTTGAACTTGTTGGCACATAGTATTATGGTACTACCGCTGTCCACATGTTGTTTAGAAACTCAGATGGCTGTGCATATCATCCATTTGGTGGTCCCACTTGTTGAAATACGGCTTGATTTATCCATGCTTACCCAACAAGTTTCATAGCTGACTGGTAATCCTCATTATCCCATATGTTCTTTTCCAGGCATAACAAATGGAGCTCTCTGATCTATAACCATACAAACAAACACAAAATTGCACGATGTTAGTCACATCAGTGAAGAGGTAGTGGCAGGAAGAGAAAAACAATGATTCAACAATAAAAACAGAAGCTAAATTCTATCTCAGTGGGAGTACTGAGTTCTTGCCTGTTTTCCGAGAGGATACCGAGGTAACGATGAGGTCAGTGTGTGTAGACAACTCAGGATTGGATAATAGTTCATGTGGTATTGACTAAGGCCCTTTAACAGCTTCTGGCACACCTCCTAAAAAGACACGAGACCATTAAAAACAACTTTTTAAATGGTCAAATCCTGTCTGGATACAGGTATGTGCATTCAATCAGGTTTGTCACAGGTATAGAGATATTACAAAGGCTGTACCTTTAAATACGTGTCATCCATCAGTAGTTTCACCTGTTCTTGAGGCTCTTGCTTTTCCACGTAGCTGTGGAAAACACACAGGTTAGGCTGCATACAAACGCTTTGAGTTCACACGGTAGGCCACAAGCTCTTTGCGCTTAGCATTTACAAAGACACAGTTTTATTCTTTAATGTTTTGAGCTGAGTTACTCTGCTTAAGGATGTGAAACAATCAGAGTAAATTGACTTTATGTGTGTGTGTGTGTGTGTGTGTGTGTGTACCTCCTGAATGATGGCAACTGCCTGGTTCTCTCCAGGTCCTGGTGGCTGAGCTGCATCACGTTCAGCTGGGCCTCCTCCTGCTTACAGCACAGCACGCTGAGGGGCTGAGAGTGGAAGTGCTCCAGCAGGGCCAACTGCAAACCAATAGCAGAAATACATCTCACATATATACATTTCCACAAACTACCAAATTGGGTGTGTAGAATCTACTCTGTACCTGCACACCCTTGATGAAGTTTCTCACTGAGAAGTCATGATAGAGGAAGATGCTGATCAGCACCAGAAGCACCTTACTGCTCAGCTTAAAGGGGAACTGGGGGGTCAAGATCAGCTGGAAAGACAGAATACACACGTAACATTTCAAAGAGAATTACTTGATGTGGTATTTGTGTTACCGTGTCTCCTCTTATGTCCAACAAAGCAATCAGATACTTGTCAGTCCGTCTCTCTTACAGATGATATATGGCAGAGCATATCTGTAATTTATGAAATGTGTCTGTAGGAACTGATACCTCTAATTCGTAACAGGATCTAAGTGGAGTTTTACATAACACACTGTATATTATTACTTATTTACTTCTTTATGACTTACTGTACAGTATTGTGTAGTCCCATATAGTATTGCATTGTTCTGATACATTTCCGCTGTGAATGTCCTACCTTATCTATGACTGTGGCCAGGTGCTGTGTGCAGGACAGTGACTGGAAGAGTTCAATACACAGCAGAGAGGACACAGAGTGCGGCAGCATGTGTTGGATGGTGCTGGGAGATGTGGCTATACCAAAAATGAACACCAGGGGTAGCTGTTCAATGTAGCGGCTGCGGGAGACCAGAACAAGTTCATTCAGTTCAGTGATCACATTATGTAAGCAACACCATTGACTGTGTTCTGTGTTCCCTTCATGCAATTTACAAGCTTCAAAGATATCACATACGCGTATTATTGTTATGTTATTGTTATTATGTTTTGAGGACGCATTTGGGTTCATTATCACAGCTTGGGGCACAGAGCAATAGATCCTAAATGCACAGCAGGCGTTTGAATAGTAAATCAATACCTAATTCCTATGTCACATCAACTGTATCTGCTAAATTACCATTCATGGCAGATACTGCTTTATCTATGTATTAATGGATCCTCATGGGTTTCTGGTTACCTGCAGATGAGAATGAAGTCTTGAAGAACTCTTGGGTTAAAAGCCTCCAAATCTTTAAAGATAATAACAACAGGAGGCTGTGGCATCTGCCCGTCTCTGACAGGAGAATTGCGCTTCTTTCCAGGAGAGGTAGTGTTGGATTCCTGGAATTATTCACAATTCAAAAATAGTTCTACTGTTTGATCACTAGCATGTAATGAATGACTACCAAAGCCTGGTGCCCCACCTTTGTTTTTGACCTGTACCAATCACAGAGTGTGCTGAGGGAGCACTGCATGTGTTTCTGGACGTGGGTATCGGATTGCACCGTTTCTTCGTCATCCACAGACACAACAGTGTCCATTAGCCTCTCTAGAATCCGTTGCATCAGATATTTCAATGCTACGAAGACAAAACAGAATTAAATATACTTCCACCTGTTGCCACTCAAACATGCAAATGATAACAGAGTCATCAGGGACCACCCAGATCCTTTACCTCCACACTCTTTGGCCTGAACAGAGGCCACATGGGGGGTGACAAATTGCTGGAGCAGCTCAGACAAACTATGGAAGGTCATGTCATGGTCTGGAACGTTCACGCCTATGGATGATATCGAAGCAAAACAGACAAACTATATAAGATGATATGAAAAACAGCCCAAAATGTATAAAAATCAATTAATTTAACATACCGAGCATAAGAGCTGCGGTGGGAATTTCACTGGCCCTCATCCGTGATGCCCAGTCTTCAGCAGACTGCTGGCGAGTGGACGACCACTTCCTGGTAAAGTCCAGTAGGCTGTCAAGGATTTTCCTGTTGAGGTCATCCTGTAAAACCTTACGGGCAGCAACACACATTCATTACGCATGTTTATATATTTTCCATGGTATTTATTGACTTCATTTATTAATACAGCACCTTAAAAAACAGAGTTTACAAAGTGCTTTGAGAGGCAACGCAAAAGAGCAGGATAACTTGGAGGTGATATAACAATCGACAGCCTAAACAGTGGGGCCGGAACAGAGTTAAGCTAAAACACAAAGGTTCATAGCATTAAGATGATAAAGTGAAATCAGGGCCATGTGGGATAAAAACATTTCTCTGATAGGAAGCACTGTTCCAAATTATGTAACAAAATCTAATGCTTGATAATAATACAGCGTAATGATAGACAATAATATAATAATACAGAGATTTCATTCCTATGCTGAAAGTGAATGGAACAGTTCAGTTTTATTTCGGTGCATTGTTGTGACTGTTGAGTTGGGATGACAGCTACTGTTTGTGTGATACTGTGAAGAAGCTCTTGTATTTTGCCTTACATCTGACACCCATTGTTTCATACAGAAGCTACACGTATTATATTTTTAGAATATCGATTGTTTCCTGCTGTTGTTACATCTCACCTCTGTGTCAGCTTTTATTTTGTCCCAGAGTTCCTGACAAAGTTTGAATCGTAGTATTCTGTTCTCATCTCCTTCACAGCCATGAACGAAATGATCCTCTGTTAAATGAAATAAAAGCAGAAAATATTTGACAGCCCTGACGGATTATAGTACAATTCGCACTAAAACAATAATTAAAACAAAATTTCATCAAAACATTTAACTCACCCAGAGTCAACGCCCTCTTCTTCTTCTGAGCGCTCGGTTTGAAAACAAAGCAGCCCTGAAATATTAAAGATATATCCAAAACTAAGAAAACAGAAAAATAGCACATTTTATCACTGCTGTTAATCGCGTTTCAGTTACGAGGTTTATAAAAAAGTAACGTCGGTATATTACCTTTGACACCGATGAAGTCGACATGTGAGCGTTAGCTTCATGAAAAACAGTCTTACACAGCGAAGAATTAACTATAAAATGTTCTTGGCCATGATGTGATCGTTCGCACTTCCTGTAGCATACTTCCCGCCAGTGTGACGTTTACGGAAAGAGTTGTGTTTCACAGCTGAAATTAGAGTCTAAACAGTACAAAACATGATGATAAATGATTATATTATTATAAACCGCGGGACAATATTGTACAAGTGCAAAAAAATACCAATAAAATGGTAAAACGTGACCTGCCCTGTGGAGTTCACTCGTTGTTGATTTTTTTGTTACGTTTCAAACGTTGTTGATCTTGAACATGCAGGTTTCCCGTTTTTCGCTAAAGGACCCATTTTTAAAGTACTTTACCACGAACCTTTTCTTCGCTCATCCATTTTGGGACACTGTGATTTACACTGTACACCCTTGTAGACCTGTTGTTGCTGTTTTTGTTAGAAAAGCGCTGTGTTTGCACCGTTTGTACACTAGAGGTACTAATAGGTACTACTAGTGCTGCAACCCAGCATTTTCTCTTGAGTTTCTAGTAATTATTGTCTGATGGTTTGTGTAAGTAATATGAATTTTGCAGCAACAACCCACGTGTAACTGAACGAGCAACCCCTTTCAACAATATGGATATTTCTTCTAAAATGTGACAGGAAAAATCCATATATAAATCCATATTTTTAATATTTAATTATAGACAGTTTATAGCACACATGGCTATATAATATATGACCATTTGTTTTTACTCATGTTACACAATTAATGTAATTATTAATGTTCATGTTTGTGTTTTAGAAAAATTATGTTCAACACTATACTGTTGGTGTTGCCTAAATGCCAATCAGACAGCTGTTTCAGCTAAAACGATTTCTATTATTATTTGTGATGAAACAAGACCAGGATATATGTTTACATGTATATCGCTAATATTAAAATATGGATCATGTTAAGGAAAAGAAAATACATACAAGTACTGTCTGTGACTATAGGGAAAATGTAATCTCTACAAGATAAATGATCCACTGTATCTTGCTCTTCAGTTTATCCTGCTGTATGGCGTTCAGGACAAATGATCAGCTGTTCTCATTTATCAAAGATAACTTAAAATCATCTATCATTGCTGTACCAGTCACTGACTTTATCCATATATCAACATTAAAAGCAGGGTTATATGAAGTATCCTCTAAAAGAAGTGCGTGCCAAAAGGCCTATTTAACTGTTGGTGAAATTCAAGACCTGCAATATTTTACAAAAGGAGCCGGTAACATTTTATTGAACACTTTGTGGAAGACATGTAAATATTACAGATAGGTCTACTAGTGTTGAAAAAGAATGAAATAAATACAAACAGAAGTTGAAATCCCATAGGGATATATAAAAAGTTTTCTTTAAAAGTCTCCATTTAGCAAAAGAAAAAAAAACAATCTTCAGTACTAAGCATAAATACAAACATGAATCTAAAATCTATGCCCTATAGATTACCTGGATATAACTAACATACATAATTAAAATCATCCATGATGTTTTTTTTCATGAGTAAAAAATAGGCCATTTCATCTTTAACTGTGACCATTACTGTTAATAGTTGGAAATCTGGTGCACAAATAATCCATTCTGCAGCATACGTCTCATATCCTGAGTGAGATTGAGTTGAAATTAAAACACCAGGCTATGAGCCACTATATAGCCACTTTTTTATAATAACCATTGGCTTCATATCTTGTAGCTGCTTTAGTAAATGGTCAGCACCGTCTGAAAATGTTTTATCTATGACAATCTTAACATTGCTAACTGATTTGAGATTAAGGGGATTTCTGAAGTCTATGAGATTTTCACAAACGTTGAATTCATCAGGTATTTTACCCCTCATGGCAGATTTTTGTCTATGAGTTAGTTGTCTTTTAGGTGGCAATTCAGCACTGGATTTGTCATTTAATTTGCGTTTAGAAGCTTGGTTTGACTCAGAGGTTTCCAAGAATTTAAGGAAAGAGTCCTCAAGTCCCAAAGGCTTGAAAGATCCTGGCATAACGGCTTCATCCCGTTGTTCTTGAGCTGCTGGGGTACCAGGATTTGAGTTCTCTCTTGAACTGTTAACAGCCAACCGATTCCTAAGAGTCTGCATCCTCTCTGGACAAGCTGGTGTAGGATGTGTAGGTTTTCTGGGTCGGCCTCTTTTATTTCCTTCTGCCCCTGTGGAAGCTTGAGATTCTGCACTATCATCGTTGGACAGCTTGCTGTCTTCTTGACCTATTCTATCCATCGGCTCATCCGCCTGCTCAGAGGCCTTTTCGCTGTCTTCTCCCTCAGACTCCTCGGAGGATGAACTCGTTGCGTCCACTGATTTGGTTGCGTCTTTGAATCTGGCACGTGGATACTTTTTGCAGAATATGAACTGGCTCCTCTGGTCTTCGATGTATCGTTCTGTGAGGCCGTGAGTGGTGTAATGTTTAAATATATTTCTTTCAGCCCGTTCCACTGCATCACAACCGACAATCATGCATGGATATTGTAATGATGTCTTTTTGGTGCACATGGCTGATGCCTCTTCGTGGGATTTCAGTGTAGGTCTTCCAAAACTCGTCCAATGTTCAATGGACTTCATGTCTTTCTTTTTGCCATTTTTCTTTTTCACTTTCAATTTGTTTTCGACATTTTCTTTTCCATTGGTAATTGGAGGGAATAACCCAGCTGACTTAGTCCTTCTCCCATCACTGGCTCTAGGATCGTAAACATAATCATGCTTTTTGAGCAGGTGCCGAAGGAGATTTGATTTTGTAGAGTAAACACGGTCACATCCATCGTACTGACACTTGAAAGTTGGATCAACTGACCCACTCTCAGAGATAGCAATTTCTTTGTGGTAATTTTTTATATGTTCGATGTACTTTTCCACAGAACTAAAAGAGAGAGAGCACTCTGGCCGGTCGCACTTGAAAGTCTCTATGCTCATGCTGGCCATCATGGCGGTGGCTTTGTCACGGGTAAACTTGTGAAGTAAGAGGTAATGCTGTATTAACCGTGTGATTCCCATGAACACTCTCGAGCAGTTTTTCACCTGACACCGAACCTCATTGTCTTTGCCGATGCTTTCGTTTCCATTTTTTACGCTAGACTTTTCAGACTCAGGTTCACTTTTACTGGTGGGCAGGGACGCCTGATGCATAGCCCTATAATGGAGCATCAGATTCTGTTGAATGGTGAACGCAGCAGTGCAACCTTCGTGAACACAGCGATATGGTCTGTATGGACTAAAGGCATTGTCCATGTCACACATTTTGAGGCTCAACTTCTTCTTAAGTTTCTCCCTCTTCTGTGCTTCATCCTTTGTGGGGGAGTTTTTGGAGCTGCTGGGCTTTTCTGGAGAGGATGACACAGAGGCAGTGGGCAGACTGGATAGTGGCTGTTGTACTTTGTTCGGTGTTCCTTGGTCTGGTTTACCTTGCTGCTCCTCTGCTGTATTTGGAACTGGACTGTGTTTCTCTTTCAAACTGGATTTCTCTTTTAGATCTGTAGCCATGCTTACAGCGGTCTCCTTCGGTTCCTCATCAGAAACTGATGGTCCCACCTCAGAAAATAGCTTATCGCTCAAATAGTTTGGAGGTGATGGTAGTCTTGTAACAGTCGACACGTCATCTGTGAAGCTCTCTTTTACTGCGTCCCCCGGTACAGCATTTTCAGAAACCTCTGCGCTGATCTCATTGTGTATTTGAGGTACAATTGCAATGTCGAGGGGTTCTTGTTTTATAGCCAGTAAAACACCTGTAGATTTTGTCACACAACTGGTGTTAGTTTCATTTTTGTTAAGTCTGAATGCTCGCCTATTTCGAGCACTGATCCTTAGCTTCTGTATCTCATTCTTTGACAGTCGATGGACTTTTTCATAGTGAATTCTCAATCCCGTTGTTCTGGTAAACGTTTTGGGGCAAATTTGACATGGATATGGCGCCAATTTGGATGGTGTTCTTTTAAGTTCGTCTATCATTTCACTAGAGAAGTCATGCATTTTACACAGGTGTTTAAATAATGCTTCCTTGGTCATGAATGAATACTCACAATCATCCTGGTCGCATCTAAACGGTTTCGGTACCTTTATAGGTTTGTCATTCTTTCTATTTTCACTGTCAGAGATTGTATCACAATGACTGACATTCTTCTCTAAAGGAATATGTGCCAGCATTTTCTCTTGAGCAGCCTCAATCAAATCCAACCTTTGAAAGGCTTTTGAAATTTCCATTAAGTGGTCCTCTTGATACTGTACAGCAAGGCCATGATTAACAAACTCCGCTCCCTTCTCTTGCTGGTTTTCATTGGAAACGGAGGGGAATATGGCTGAATAAGAGTCCACCGTGTTTGTAGTTTGCGGCTCCTGTTTCATTACCATAGAGGATGTCAAGGTGGTCAGGCTACAAGTGTCCTGTGAGAAATCACCATTTGACGCGTTGAATATAGCCCCATTAGTGTCAGGGACGTGGGGGTCATTGAGAAAATCCAGAAAGGATGTTGGCAGATCAGCCGTCAGGTCAATTTCATCTAAAGGCTTGCATTGTGAGCGTTTTGATAGGTGACCTCCAAGAGACTTGGTGCTGGAGAACTCTCTGAAACATCTCCTGCAGATGACCTTGCCATCCTTAATGATAGCTGGCCATTTAGTTCGCTTGCTCAACCTGTTGCGTTTTCCTTTCTGTACATCTGTGTCGCCAGCCTTCTCTTCTGAAGGGTTACCCTCACACTCAGCATTACTACACTCATCCTCAAAGGGGAAATCCGTGGGAACGACACTCTGCGTACTCAGCATGCCATCTGCAGAGTTGTCCATCTGTTCATAACCAGGAGATGTAACATTATCCGTCTTAATTATTTCATTTGCAGCTTTTAATGCTACTTGGGCCTCCGGGCTCAGACATTTTATGGGAATATCAACAACTGCCCTTTGAGATAGAGCAGCAGTTTCGTTCTGACCATATGAGGCATGGTAACTCGCTTCAGGAAGGCTTTCAATTGTTGAAATACTGTTCTCATTATCCAACTGGCCTGTCGCTGCACTGTTTTTTCTCGCGTCTACAACCTCTCCACTAACCTCCGGATGTATGAGTCCATACTGATGTCCTCCATTATGCATTTGTCCTCCATTGTCGAGCATCAGAGAGCTGGACACATACTGAGACATCAAGGTCGAGTCTGAAGTAGAGTGTGGGCCAGTTGCACCTTGTACGGCTGACACTGTAGGATCCCTCTCTGATGGAAGAGACGCTGCTGGGGTTTGGTAAGGATCAGTCTGCCATGGAGGATAGTTCCGGGAGGGGTACTCATTCATGTTAAAGGCATCCGGATAGCAGTTATTAATGGGCGGAGAAGTCCATCCTTGAGACATGTCTGACTGCATCATTCCACCAGAATTGGCTGGGTTTCCCCATTGTGGGTACAGTGTGGGATTCACCATTGGAGTGATAGGCACAGGTTCCATTGAGCCAGGATAACATTGGGCAGGTGCGGTTGAACACCCCACTGGGTACTCCATCTGCTGCATTCCAGGTTTGTTGCATAGTGGTGCCAGCTCATTTGATGACTTATTCCCCAAGCTCTGTGACTGGTTAGGTGAAGTTGGTCCAATAGGTGGCTTTCTTGCTGTAATTTTAGCCACTTTGTTATACTTCTTAGCCAATTTCCAGTCTTCAAATATTTCTGGGTGTTGTTTCTTCACATGCCTGGACAGACTTTTGTTTGTGCTGTATGCCCGTGTGCAGCCCTTAAATGGGCAGCAATGTAGGTTCTCTTCATTGCCAGTTACAGCAAGTGTGCTGGGAGGATACCCTTGCAGTGAACAAGGAACTTCTGTCTTTATCTGAGGTGGAGAAATGATCTGTGGTAATGGTTTCTGGGGTTCATTACACTCTCCACTTTTATTCTCCTCTCCCGGTTGAGCTGCCACAGGTCCTGTTGCAGCGGGCATTTGGCAGACTGGAGAAATGACACTTTGAACAGCCATATCGTGGTCTGTGTGTGGAATCTCTGGTGCAGGAATTTCATCTACAGAACCTGAAGTGGGGTTCGTCAGTGGAGTGTCAGGTTCCTTCATTTCGGGATCTACTGCAGAATTCAGCATGTTTTCGATTGAGTGTTTGACTTTTACAGGTTCTTTACCAGCCAGGGGGGACAGAGAGGGTGATGCACTTCCCTTTACTTCCTTCATATATGCACCTGTATCAATTCTCTCGAGGCAGACAACAGCAGAACATTTGTCTTCTTTTGTCAGGGTATTCGTGATTGCTGGTTCAACTTTTGGAGGGACAGGAGGGTTTTCATTTGTGGTGGGCACATTGTTTATTGGGCCACCTATGGTGTGATGCTCCTGGTGAGATACAAATTGGGACTGTGAGTAAAATATTTTACCACAGTTTTCCATTGGGCAGGTGTAGGTAAGATAATGCTGAGCCTCGTGGTCGTAAAGCAGGTAGGCCTCACTGAACACTTTGCCACAGTTAGGGAACATGCACTGTGCCTTAAATTCTGAGTGTGTTTTCCTATGCATGAGGAGTTCTGAATTGGAATTAAAGCTGGCTTTACAATCCAACTGTATGCAGATGTATGGTTTGGTTCCACAGTGCATCTGCAAATGATCGTTTAGGTGTCTCACATTGACAAACTGTCTTCTGCAATACTGGCACACCACTTTCTGTTTTTGTATCTCTAAAAACCGCATTGCTTCCTCATCATCTTTGTGACATCTGACATGAGCCATGAGATTACGGAAAAACTTAAAAGCCTTTGAACAATTCCGAACGGGACAGAAACAGTCTTGACTCATTTGTATTTCAGGTGTAGCTTGTTCTAGCTTAGCTGGAGTTGTGTTTACGGCATCAACACTGATTTGGTCGTCATTTTTTGATTCAATTTTAACAGGACTAATGTTTGTCTTCGTGGCAACCTTTGATATTTTAGTTGGACTTTTAGGGGACTGAGGTGGTTTTGTTACCTTCCTAGCAGCTTTCATAGCAGCTAGTCTTTCTTTGCAAGATTGCTTTACATGCGACGCTACATGTGGCTCTAACACTTCCCTACTTTCAAAGCTGTCAGCACAAATTGGACACAGATAAACTCCATCTTTAAAATGCTTCTGAGCATGTCGAACAATTCTGTGACCCAAGAACTCCTTGTCACACAAAACACAATACTGCATATATGCTCGCCAATTTCGGAATCGAGCAGACACAAAGCCTTGTTCCCTCAGTTTTTTAGCTTCTCTGTTTTTCTCTCTTTCATCTGTGATTTCATTGAGTTCATTTGTAGTGGTTAACAGAAAATCCTCAAGGTCTTTGTATTCAGGGATTTTTCCAAGTGCACTTTCCACCTCCTGTTCATCTGTGTCATTTAGGGTGTCAATAGATGACACAATAGCTGCCTCCTCGCCCATCAATGCCAAACAGTTGCGTTTCAGTGTTTTCCAGTCCCAGAACTCTGGATCAAAAGGCCACTGTGTCTTCAAGGCCAGCAGTAACTCACAGCGTAAAGAATTGGGCACTGGTAGACTCCCATCCTCCTCGGGCTTTTGGTCAGGTTCATTGTACAGTGACTCTACAGCATAATATGAATCAACAGTAGGCTGAAGGAGGAACTCTGTCAGCTGGCATGCACGCTTAACCTCAAGATCAGTTGGCAAAAGGCAGGAAATAGTCTTGCAGATGGTTGACTTGCTGTCCTTATGGTCGCTGGAGGTCATTTTCAGAGCTTGAATACACATTTCGATGCACACCGGAAGCCCCACCTCTCCAACCTAAGAAAAATGACATTAAAAACCAACAATTAACTTTTAAAAGGTCAAGGAAGCAGATGCAGAATCATATTACATGTCACTGTTGATGAAATTAGTTGAAAAGCATTGCTATCAATACAAATTAGCTGATTTTACCTCATTTTGGATTACTTTGATGAGAAACAGAATATGACAGACACTTCTGCAGAGAAGAGCCATCTCCTTGCTCTGGCCAAGAAAAGTATCAGCTGATGACTCTAAGCGCATCAGTAGCTTACTCCAGAACAGTGTGAGTTCCCTAAAAAGGATCAGAATATGAAAGGTGACATGTTTGAAAAGTTAAGAAATGCATCTATCTCAGACAAAACCCAAACCCAAACATGTGCTCATGCATATATTTGATGAAACTGTTTTCACATAAAGTTTAACAGACTTTTGGTAAAACTTAAAGACATACTGTAAATACATAAACAAGATATAACTGTCAGTGGCAACAGTGAAATATTATTCAACTGCAAGAAGTTATTAGTCACACATACCAGGCACAATAAACATCTCCCTGGAGAAGCTGTCGCTTGAGAAAGGCGGAACATAAGCAAAACGCTCCTTTCTCATCTCCCTCTGATTCCAGGTTACAGATCATTTCTAGAGCATCTTTACAGTCTATTGACGCGATCTATTGGGACAATAGAGAGGGAAAGAAAGAAATGATAGAGAAATAGTCAGTCAAGATAGATATCGGCCACATTTGACAATGTGTAGACTTTTTCATTATTAAGTACTTAAGGGGAATGTTGAGTTCAATCTCAGTTTAGTTTGTAAAGATAAATGTGCACTTTTCTTATGCAACTAGTGAAAATGGCATTTTATACTAATCATGTAACAATCAAACCATACTTCCTAAGGGAAATATAATCTCCTCACATATGTATGGCATCTCCTGGGAACAGGACAAAGACATGGGCAGTAGCATTGCTGAAGTCTAACAAATGGTTGGTCATTAAGTACATAGCACAAGGACAGCACTCGCACAGATTAATTTATGGATCTCAAAATTATTTTTGTGGATCTGAATGACTGTTCATAATCCTGCCAACATTATGGTAAGCAGAAATTCAGTGAGATATGCTGCACGATTCTGGCTTTTCATTGATGGCAAAGAGACTACCGAATAAAAATGATCATGACAGGAGCATGTTGTTCAATCCAAATAGCCTTTCTAGTAAGTTTGAAAAGTTTGAAGAACGTGATCTGTTCCAAATGCCATTTGCATGCAACTTGACTGCGAATCAATACTTCAATAATGGACGGTATGTTACCCCTGTCAGTGTTATACATGAAGGAAAACACAAACTTTTTAAAACACCACATTCATCAGCATGTTACATTTACTATTATCAGTTGTAACATGATGGTGAAATTTTGTATTTTAAAAGACAAAAGATTTCCATTCAAATCAGTTGTTTGTTGCATTGCTGAAATAAATGACGATATTCTATAGATAGATTTGCTGTGTGTCTCTTACCTCTTCCATTAGCTGCTCCTGACATTTTGTCATGCAGATGCAGAGTAAGTATGTTTGTTTGAAGTTCCCTTTTCCTTCATATCCTGGGTACTCTGAGCACATCTTTGCAAGGACAGCAGCTTTATCAACACTATCCACTTTGATAAGGTGCTTTATTCGCATATTGAGGAGTGTGGGACCTTCAAATTCCAAGTATTCGTGAACTACAAAACAGGAGAGAAAAGAGACCAATTTGAGAAACTGCAAATAAGAGATAATGTCAACAAGCCAACACACATCAAACCACATTAAAACTCACCTTGCTCGAGTTGAGGAATTTTATTGGATAGGATGCTGCTTAGAGTCGAGTTGGACCAGACACCATTCTGCTGTGCCAGAACTGAAAGCAGACAAAGCTGTGTGCTTCCACTCTCTTGCAAAAGGCTGTGTGCCAACTGCAAGGGAAGAAAAATGTGTAGCAATTAAATTTCTAAAACTATGACATCTTCAAAATATTAAGCGTGCCCACACTCAGTGTAGTCAAAAAATACTTCTACAATCAACAACAACATACATAAAATGTTATACTTGTGCACAGAACCTACAGACAGAAATATTTCAACCCCTAGGTTTTTACATATAACCCTACTAAACACAAAGTATATTTTAAGTACAAAATTTCAATGCTTATTATTGCAAAGATAAGCCACAAAAAGAGAGTCTACCAACAGCCGTGGGGATACTGACCTTCATGGAGGACTGGAACTCCTCCCATAAGGCACCAGGGACATGCTGGGGCAGTAAGAGCAGCAGCTCCGCACAGCTCCTTTGAATTCAACAGAGTCATTTGTTAACTGCAAGATTTAGGTCAAGGTTATGCACACACTTCACAAACAAATGATACCAAAATAAAAATAACCATTTGTGAACAGAAAAATCTACCAAGTCAGACACTTAACCTACAAGGATCAGTGTGGGTTCGATGGTAGGTGTGGTAAAATTGTCAAACTTGCTTGTCGTGTTGTTGCTACTGTATAACATACTACTTAAGACAGCTTAATACATGATTGTAATTAATAAGAAATAGAAACCACAGAAACTTTGCACACAAATAATTTTTGTATCCCCGATTCCTTTAATTTTGTGCAGTTGCTAAACATCTATGTGACTACTTGGTAGGACACCCTAAATATGTCAAGGCTCCCCAAGAGGTCGCCTCTATTTCTATTCTGCAGCCTCAAGGATTTTGCCTTTAAAATTCCTTCACTAGCTCATGGTGTAAACTGCTGTATAATTCCTCAACAATATTTGTTCAAGATCTCAATCTTTAATAGTCATACTTCTTGGGGGGCTCTGGTCTGTATGACATGTTCATTATTAATGTTACTGTTACTTGTTCATATTTCTTGGGGCATATAGTGCATCTTTCATGTCATTCCCATACGGATGAGCGTGTCAAATTCAAGAGAGAGCTACTGTGGAAAGTGAATATACCAAGAACACCGAGTGTAAAACAAATTTAGTAAAAGATATAACATGAAAACTAAGACTTACAATATGTATTTCAAACAGGTTTTTATAAAACTGTTGTAAGAAAGGGGGTAGGAGAAATCACATTTCCACTGACGTCAATTTCATAATTTTTACTCACAGTGCTAACTTTTCAAGTAGGAGTGGCACATTTTCACATTCGGAGGAGAGACAGGAGGCAGCCTTTGCAAAATTGAGGATGGCCACAGTATACACCTCCAGCAAAGGCAATGGATCCTCATCAGTTTTCCAGCGTCCGGCATGTTCCACGAGGACCTGAAAAACATTCAAATAATACAGGAGGACTGTTTAAGTACAGTCAATGATTGTTTTACAGTGTAGTGACAAAAGTTTGTGCAAAGCAGATTTTTTCTATTTTACCAGAAAGTTACAAAATTTCTTAATGAAAAAGAGACATGCTCATTTACCAGCAACAATTTTAAGACATCTGACATTAACTAAAATCTTTAAACTGAATCCAAAGTTTAGATGACTCTTATATTTCACATCAGGATAGGCCTCAAACTTCATTTTGTACATTAAGTAAACATACTATCTTACCAAGAGCACCACCACTAATACTAAAATTGGGTATGATTTTGATAGATTTTGTATCGACATTTTAAGTTTCATATTATGCTTTTGTAGGTATGTTATTTAATTTAATTAAACCATCAGCAAACAATCGGTTACCAAAGTTGTATGTGACTCCGAAAAAGCCCTCCGTGTTTCCACGCCCCCTTTTAGTCTCCTAACACTGAGCTAAATCTGAACGATAATTCAGATTTTTTCACAAACAATCGTCAAGATCTTATTTCACGGTGACTGTCTTTACTGTCCTTTCGTTTGTGTTCTTCGAAAACATCTCTGCATCGAGGTAAAAGCGGACACCGCTACAGTTACAACTTCCACTCCGGTGTTCGCTCCTTTTTCCTCAAATAAGTCAAAGTTGGAATCCTCCTCTTCGAAGGAAAAACAAAGGTTTTGCCTCAAATAGACGTAGTGGACTTAAAAGCTATATTTTGTGTATCAATGGGCTCTCATGCCAAATCGGCTAAGACCCACGCACAATATTTACGTGGCCAGAGCAAATTAATTTAGAGGATTTGTAATGGAGTCAGTGACCACTGCACACTTTCTCTTAAATCACTTTGTGAAACATCTGCAGGCAACTCGGGACCTATCATACTGTCACAGACTTAGCATCTTTAGCTGATGCTGGTAATATGGCCCACTGGAATATTCCCGCTGATGTGGTTAGCTGGATTAATTAGTGCACAAGGCCTTGAAAAAAAATCATTGATCTTTCCGTACAATAAAACAGCTTCACATATGTAACACACTTTGTTCACCGGGATACAATCTACACCCGCGTGGGTATACAACGTTATAACGCGTGAATAGTATTTCCTGGCACACGTCGAATGACAAAATTCAGTGCACATCAATGCAATCGCCCTGTAAAACTCGCTAGCTTTCCATTTTTTTGCTCAGCATGACCACTGCACAGGGCAGGGGGACCCTGCATACCAGCTAGCAACATTCATCTGCTATTAGCTATCTGGCCTGGAAAATACGAGTAATACATGCACGACACACACACGGGGGAAATTCGTTACTCGAGAATAGCCACAATTTGCAAACGAGGAGAAGCCGCAGACAAACATCAACGGCAACGGCTAAAAATCACGGGGGACTTTTTCCCCATCTTGAAAGGCCAGGGAGCTAGCTAGGCAGCTAGCTACATTGTTGTAGCAAACGTAGACGCGCATCCTCGGCCAGGAAGCCAGAGGGGCTGCAGGCTACCCGGGATGCGACAGGAAAACGGGCTAACCTGGCAAAACTCCTGGCAGAAATGCAGCGAGGCTTCCAGCGGAGATAGCGAGCTCTCTTTCAAGGTTGTGGTTAAACCGTGGAACCGCTCTCGGAGCACCTCGATAGCTTTCCGTGTGTCATATTCCTTCTCTGTCTCCCCCTCCGCCATCTTCACAACAATCACGACCGCGTACGCACAGATGTTACGCTGCCAGACCCGCACACGCACGCGCACGCAGGAGGGGGAGGGGAGAGCACACAGTGTGCTCCCTGATGTCAACAAAGCATCCTTGACCTTACAAAAATAAACAATCGTCCATAGGCCACAACATTCTCCTCAGCATCTCAACACTCGCTAGCGCTCTCCGTTACCGTTACGCTGCGTGGCATGAGATGACTGCCAAGATTTTCAATGAACAACGCCCATAGCTCATACGAAAGTCAATTAATTTTCACAAAACTTTAAGCATTTATCCAAAACCACAGTGACGGTTTCTCGTTTTCGAGGCCCTGCAGGGGGGTCGGGTATGCAATAATAAGCTCAGCTAAGTGACTTGAAAAAGGGGCAGGTTAGAATTTGGACTGTATGTTGATTTTATATTTCACTTTCTCACCAAAAGCTCAATAAATCAAATCCAGAGATCAAATTACTACACAGGCTGTTGGGTTTGCAATCTCATTTCATTTAATGATTAATTCATCTGAAATTGTCCAAAACAACTGGAACAGCATGACAGCAGTACACTTTTTATTTTTTGGTTAACTTCTGTTTGTTGTGCTACTAAACCACCTCCCATAGTATTTATGTTCACACAAATCCCAACACAATCAACACCTCATTTTAAGACAAATTCATAAAAATAGAGATTTCAGTTGCTCATTTTAATAGCTACTCGTTCTACAATGTTACATATACTGTCAGTATTGTATGCAGTTAAACACATAGGAGAATGACTATACTGAGATACACTATTTCAACAACACAATACCATAATAATAAAACAAAGAGAGCTGGTGGACAGTGTAGCAAACAGAATATGTTGCCAGGCTGAATGCTGCGGGATGGTCCATCGCTTATATTCTGTGAAAATAGCAGGTGCTGCAGTGACACTCTGTGTGGTTTCTCACTGTTATGTCCATCATGACCTCTATCTGAAAGAGAGATGCGCAAGAAGAATCAAGAGTTAAATTTCCAGGTCTAATCTGTTTTATAATGTAATCACAACATAGTAGAAACAATGCCAAACATAGGACATTATAAAATAATAATCAAATAAAAAGCTAATTTAGACTTTACAAACATTGTATATATGTGTATATATACTGTATATATAAATATGTAATGTATATGTAAAGTATTTTTGCACATTTAATCTTTGCATTATTATAAGCGGATTATAATCTCATAGTTTCAGAATCTAAACACTTTTGTGCTCATTTAAACACTATTTATCCTACAATGGAATACATTAGATTAGGATCTAAACAAAATGTTGCTGCACTTTTTTTGTTGCTTGTACCTCATGGCTGTGCTTTGCAACACAGCATGTTGCCTCTGAGGTGATGTTCTTTCGGACCATCATCGATGACTTGGACTTGAGAGGTGTGGGGTACGCTCTGGAGAAGCAGCAGCCCATGCATTGGTAAACTGGACGATCACCCGAGAAAAGGTTGTTTTTTCTCAGTGCACATTCATCACAGCCCCCTACAGGGAAGGATGATAGCAGTTTAACCACCAGATAATAATGCAGATTGTGCTGCCACATTGGTTCTTGTGAATAGTGATAATAACAAGCAGAAAATGTTAATTCACTGAAATAGACCTAAAGTTACTTGCTGATAGTTCATACACTGAGCAAGTATCAGGTATCTGAGTATGAACAATTTCATAGTGATGCTGCTGACAAAGAACACAAACATGCATTTGAGTTAGAAACAGATCTTACAGTCATTGTTGGGGTAGGAATGAGCTATGTAGAGAAGAAAAGACAGCAGAAGAAGAGACAGTCCAGTCGATTTCATGGAACCAACCATGGTTGCAGTAATTACCTATTAAAATAGATTCAAGAAAACAGATGCCGACAACAAAGACATGAATGATAGTAATGTAAAGAAATGAGACATATGCAGTTACATTATTACCATTTTGCTGTTGTTCTCCTTTGTGCCTCTGAACAGGGTGACTTTGTAATTGAGGACCATCACTTCAGTACATGTCCTTTTATACCAATGTCCCTCGGTCTATGTCAACTTCCTGGACGAGAAAAAAACCTGCCCATCTTCTTAATGAGCGGATTTATTGGACACATGCTTACCTTTCTCATAATCCTTTTCAGGCAAACAAGAGATAAGAACACACAGTGGAAAGTCAAAACATACTCCCATCATCTTTCCATTCTGACTATGAATGGTATGCTTAATCCCTGGGTTTTAGTTACCTAGTAACTGAAGACGAACTTATGGTATTAGCAATTGCATCATGGCGAAGGGAAGGTCAACTTTGTAATTGTCTTGGCCATTTTGTTTTCATACAGTCAAAAACACCACAACACTGTGGTGTTGTGGTTTTGATTGTAAATTTTGAAAAACATCAAGCTTATATATTATTTAGACATTTTCGACTTTTGTGTCAGATGTTCAGTCTTTGAGATTGAAAATAGAATAGAATATATAACACATCACGTCTTACCTGTGAATGTATAATAAGCCAAAACCTGGAGGAGGAAGGGGTGATGCTATTAATATTTGATAATTGTTCATGGGTATCCATCGTTTCACAAAATGTAAAGGATGAATAAATGTTGAAAATTGCTTTGTGTTTACCTTTTATTTTATTGATCTATTTACTCAAGTGCCCATATTATTGGCTGCACAGGCGAGAAAGTGTAGAAAAGCATTTGGTCACACGTGCTGCTGCCTGTCAGAGGACAACAAAAAGGGGACGAAGAAATCTCCAAATGCAGGATAGCATTGTAACTGACAAAGTTATGATGAAGCTGATATTTTCATCATCAACACTGTCATCGTTTCTGTGGAGGATGATGTCAACTATCTGTGTTTTACATGCACACACTAAAGCATCACTGATAGTCCGGAGCCTATGCGGGACAAATGACACACCAACAAACAGATGCAGGCTAGGACAGGTGCAGCAGGTCATGTCTATATTCAACAACCTTTGCACAGTATAAAACAAAGTACCAGCCTCGGTGGCATCCCCAAGATAGCCAGCAAAATGTACATGAAAACCAGAGAGGAAAATAAATATTTAGCATAGTTGCATGATGGAGATTGTATATTCAATATAGCAGTGAAAAGAAGAAATGAGGAAGAAAGATACTAATTCTTGATTAGTGTTGTGATCTGTGAATTGATGTCAAGAGAGATGTCAAGGTTTTCTTACAGTTTGGGTTCTTTCTTAATACCGTGAGGATAAAGGCAGGATTTGCTGTACAGTTCAAAGCGACCTTTTTAATTATATAACACAAAGCAATCAATCAACACAACTCATTAGACCAGGGACTTCACAACGACACTGAGTTGGATAAATGTGGAAATGCTGTTTTATTCTATACAGATGGGTACAAGAGAGAACAAAAGACGTGTTTTCAGATTTATCTGGCATAATGTGGAAGTAGCCAAAGAGTAAGAATGAGTCCCGGTGTATTTAACAAGTGGTGGGCGAACAGTCTGCAGGTGTGTGTAATGAACAAACCCTACCCAAATGTGAAACAAGCTATAACGTCTATTTGTTTTCAAGTGGAACATCGAGGTGTACATTCGTAACAAAAGCATTATCGAAGGAGGTGATATTTCAAGAGATAACTCTACAGGGAGCACCAAAAACTGTAATCATATTGTCCTGTTCCTTTCCTTGTTAGTCAGGAGTTACAGTAACAATAAGGGATATAAAATACAAAATAAAGGCCTTGCCCTTCTTGAACTCAGTGAATTTCACTAAGGATTGTCAAATGTAAACAATCCTGCAGTATTTAATCAAGAGGCTTGGCACTGATTCCCTCTACAAATATTGATATGGCATATATCTTTTCAACTTATGTGGCGGGAAAAGACAAAAACACTGTCATCGAAAATAGGTGTGAAAAAGAAAATCGAACTTAACCATTTTCTAAAAGCATAAACCAACAAAATGTCCGAATATTGCAGTTATTTTTGTTTATGCATCTGGGACTACTTCACTGGCATACTGGCTTTTAAAGGCCAATTGAGGTTTGTTTTATACTTCCCATTCTGCAGATAACGGTCTGGCTAAGAGGCAGTAGGCCTTAAGAAATGGCTGGTTAACAGTCTTGACACTGTTATGTGAGCTATATTTAAGGTATGTTTTCAGAGAAGCTCTGAGCGGCATGGGCAGTAATCTTGCTTGTCAGGAATTCTAAAACTGACATTTTGATGACCTCCTTTCTTTTTCAAAAGGCCAAAAAAATAAACCACATACTTTTATTTGCATTGCTTTGTATTTATGTCCCTCTGCTTTTGCAAACTGCTTTCATTAATGTTTCAAGGAAGTTTAATTTTCTTTTAAAAAAACAACTTGCTGCACACTTCCTGTGTATGAAATGCACTATAAAATATATTGACTGGTAAATAGGCCAGAATTTTGAGCTGCCTTAAAGGTCATTACCAACATTCCTCAACAGCTTTGTAAGTTATTCCTCAATATCTTCCAACAATCTTCATGAAGTTGTAAATCTGTGGATTTGTTGGAGTCATTTACCAGCTTACATTTTATTGTTTCAGCCATGAGTCAAGTACGAACCCACAATTCACTCGTATTGTGATGAAGATAACAGATAAACAAACAGAGCTCTCTTGCCAGTTTTTGCTGGACTTATAAAACTGCATAAACTCCATAAACTGCATCCATTAAGCTGGCTTGAGCACGCAACTCTACTACCTTATATTTTGTCTGTATTTGAGAAAGCATTCGGAATTGAACTGGCCACTCTTCCCTAAAGTTCAGAAACAAGAAACCTCAAATTTGATATGGGTTTTATGAGTGGGTCTTTGGAATGTCCCATCGATCACAACTATGTTCCCCTGACCTAATATGAACAATTAAAACATACGGAACCTGCTTACTGTTATGTTAGATTGCAGTTGATCAAGTGTAGAATTGTGTCAGGTTGGTTGTGTATCAACTCCAAATCTGTACAGTCCATATGTATACTGCAGTGTCACCTCACGGGAATGTTTATACAGGAAAGGCAACCATTTGGATTTTCTCCAGACGCAACAAAACGGAATGTCAGACAGATGAGCGCATGCTACATAGCACATTTGCCTTTATTTTGTGTCTTTGTATGCACAATGAATTGACGCAAACTGTCCCAAAAACAACAAATGCCTCAGGATTTAAGTAAGTCTGTAAGTGGTGTTAAATTGTGTTTACATAGGGCGCCCCAGTGGCTCATCAGTTAAGAGCGCATACCACACAACGCAGCGGCGCTGGTGGGATTCCGGCCTGTGCCCTTGGCTGCATGTCATCCCCTCTCTCTCTGCCCTGTCCTTCCTGTCGGTCTCTGCTGCAGCTATCACAATAAAGCAGAAGTGCCAAAAAAAAGTTAATATTGGACAGTTTACATAAAGTTAATCGAAAACTTGTAATTTTAAAATGTAAGACCACACATTGCTAAACAGACTCCGACACACAAATTGCACATTAAAAACTTTTCCATCACACAAGTATTATTTTTTTAATCCATGCAAATCAGAGATTTGTCCTATTTGTGTCAAACAGGACTAAATACCCCTAGTCCCCTATATTGTACGTGTGTGAGGTATCATATAATCATATAACATTGTAGGCATAACAAATACTCTGTGTACATTCTTTAGCTTGTTACTATAAATCCATGATGAGAGTGACACAGTGTGGTGGAAATGGGATCTGCCTCCATATTGTTCTCTCAAGGTCCCTCATAATTATCAGATATTGTGTTTTGATACAGAGCAGCATTTGATCTCATATGAATAAAAGCAGTTTTCTAAGAGAATGAAACGACTACGAACAGAAATATTACTATAATTAAAAATATTATACAGTGTGTGAAATGTTTCAATAGAATAACCATGCATCTTGTTTTCAATATCCTGAAGGAAGTGGTTAAATTATAAGTCATAATTGCGAATGGTTCATCAGATAACTTTTTCATTTATTAACTTTAATACTCTTTTTACAGTTATATTTGTAATAATAGTGACAGCAGCTTGTAAGTATTCTAAACTAATTTTAATAATTAAACTCGATTGTATTACCTGTAATTATTAAATGGTTCACTTTAAATCTTACTTCACTTATTTCAGCTATGTCACCCAAGTGTTGTGGTTATCTTGCGTAATGTAAAATTAATATTACAATAATTAATATTAACTCCTCCTCCTTTGTTGCGTTTCGTGTGCTAAGAATTGTCACCAAAAATAAATGACGCAAAAAACAAGGGTCTGCGATAATAGCCCTTATAACGCGTGTGATGTTTGTGTTAGATGATGCACACTTTTAGCAGAATTCTACCACTTTTTGCTTTACTTATAAATTGGAGCTATCTGTACGTTGGCAGTTAATTCTATTTTGAATTGGGCTGCATACTCATCGGTCCTTGTACGTACTTTAGAATAGGACATGTAAAAACCCAGCTCTCTGTTACGTCTCATTGTCTGCCTGTCTATCTGTCTCTCTCTGCCTGTCTCCCTCTCTGTCTCTGTGACATGCTGCTCTACTGTAAATGCATACAAGGCGAGCCCGTGCAGGGCTGTCCAAGAAACCCCATCGACGAGACAAAACTCGCGGCGTGAACGTGGCAGCCATTTTACATCCTCAAGAGTGAATGACTGAAGCCGGACCAGTGCCGGGAGTTTTACACTTTTTCTCTCGTTTAACTATCTCCTTTAGCTTCCTAAATAACCAACACGGTAGAAGTTGGTGATCCAGCGGCAGGTAGGATGAAATCTGTTAACCGGTCACGTACTTGTTGCTTAATTGATTGCTAAAAGTGTGAATCATACGGTGGTGTTTCAAACAATGTGGAAACTGGTGGTAGGGAACGAGTTCTCCAGACCGGCTTTTTGAAAATGGACTCTTCCTATGTGGCGGCACGTTGACAAATCATGCTCTTGGCTGGCTAAAGCGCTTGTTTTGTAGGCCGCTTAATGTCTGATTGAATTTCAAAGATGTATATGTCAACTGACTAAGTATGCACTGACAAATTATCATATAACAATGGCTCGCGAAAAATCCGTTTGAATTAGCATGCTAGCATGAGCTAGCCTATTTTGACAGATCATGGAATTGACATGCTCATTGTCGTTGTAAGCTAGCTGGAGCTAGCTAGCAGAAGCCAGTTATCAGTGCTATTTTGCTGGGTGTTCAGGCTACAGGAAGGCTGAATTAAGCACTTTAATAGTAAATGCAAAGTATCGCGACATGTTCTTGTCCAAACGTACGCCCATGGTTAGCTTGTTTGCTGTAATATTAGCTGTGCAAACTAGCTAGCTACATTACTAGCTTAAACGAGTTTGTCCCTCCCCGCTAAATGGAACGATAGCGTTGCACATTATTTCCCGGGAATATGATGAAAATTCAGCATGGCCTTTTACGACAGGTTCTAACTGACCACACTGCATGAAAGTGTAAACCATTTATCAGCCACGTGTTTTCCAAATTATCTAATAGTAGTCGCTGTAAAATGCCGCTTGCACGATAACTGTTCGCTAATATTGGCTGAAGACATCGTTAGCCAAGTTAGGCCAAAACACAGGACAGTACTCCACGTTTTGCTCAGGCCAGTGCTTGGTCCATTGCGAACAGAGCATTCGGGTTTCTACTTTGGTTAGCTGTTCTGGCCAGAGATTCACTCAAACAAATGATTAGGCGATGGTATTTTGAGTAGCACATTAATGTGATACCTGCCAAAGCGTATGTAGACGGAATGCTAAATGATACATGCATGCTTACTGGTCAGCCACCGGAAACCGGCGCTCACTCGCTGATGGAACACGTGTATCAGCTATCTAGCCAGTGCTGAAGTCAGCAGTGAGAAGGTAAGCTAACATGTAATTTAGAGACCAAAGCAGACCAGACTTATGCACCAGCAGCTGGCGAGAGGGCTGAGATACAAGGTTGATTTTCAAAAACGCCGCATTTTCTAAATCGTCTTGCATCAAAACAAACTTCTTTGGAATCTGTTACTACATACTCTTTATTTTCGCTGTTTATACTATTTGTCACGATTACTCCTGTGTCGAATGTGCCGTTTTAAGTTTACAAACATTTGTAACAGCTGCTCATACAGGTCTTTAGGTGCCTGTTTCATGCAAACTGAGAGCTACAAGTGTTAAGTCAAGATAGTGTTAAGTCTCCTGACTGTAGAATACCACGTAGTCACAATGATGTTTTGAAAATTTTAGCATCTCATATGTTTTGATAAGCTTTGTTGAATGACATGCTCTTTATTCAAGATCATGTGCAGCAAGGAGGACATTTTCCTGTGAGCTTATTAAACTTTTTTGCTTGTCTGAGACTTTGCACTCTCCTGAACACATCTTGCCCTGACCCAGGATTAATTTGGCTCATTGCATTTACACAGATTTCTGGAGACATGGCCACAGAACATATTAATGGAAATGGTCCAGAAGAACCAATGGACACCTCTCCTGCAGTTACCCATTCTGAGCACTTCCAGACTTTATTAGAAGCTGGTTTACCACAGAAAGTTGCTGAAAAACTAGATGAAATTTACATAGCAGGTAAGGCATGGTGAATATCAAAGCATATTAACACAAATTTTATGTTAATGAAGTTCTTGCATGTACTGTCATTTATCACATTTTGAATGGGGGAATTGGGATCCTGAAGCAACTTTTTGTGGTTTCCTACCAAAATGGGTACTGCAGTGCTACAAAATAATCACTCACACAACAGAGGTGTGGCAGTGAAAAAAGTTGCATGTACACTGGTGTCGGGCGAGTGTCCTCCCTGGGAGTCTTTTCTGAACCTCTCCACGCCTGTTGTTTGAAATGTCCCCTTAAGGTCCCATTAAATTATTGCAGTTAGTGGATAGATGTAAATGTGATGCAGTCAGGCATAGCTCAAATATATTCACAAAAATAACCACGTGGATTTGTTTTTTACTGAAATTTTAACAAAACAGATAATGTTATTTTGTTTTGATACCTACAACTCTTAACTGGCATGAGGTGTAGCATCAAATTTTAGAACGTTGGGTCAATCAGATCCAGAAAAGTACTGGTTTGGCCTTTTCAGCCAGATGGGGCTGAGGCAGAAACAATGGCAGCAGCTGTTTGGTGTGTGGCTGCTTGGGACAGGTGACCGCCCCTCGATAGAGGAGAATGCGGACAGGCTCATTAGAGACTCCCAGTCACAGTATAGAGGGGTACTGGCATATCGAGTTACACTGTTGCATCTTTTGTGATTAGTTCTGCAAAAACGTTCTGGTTGTACAGTAAAGTGCATCATGACTTCTGAATATAGTACCCTTAGATTATGCTTGTACCCACTGCTCACTCATAATTGTGATAGTCTTTATTATTACATTAGATCACTACATTAAAAAGATATTTGCTATGCAAGATGTTTGCATGCAAACGTTTCTCTGATTTTTACAGTTTACTTCAACTCCTTCCTTTAATGACAATGAATACAATGTTTATCATTTTATCTTGTTGTTGGCTGATATTCTCTCTTGTGTGCTCTACTCCAGGTTTGGTGTCACACAGTGACTTGGATGATCGAGCAATTGAGGCTCTGAAAGAGTTCAACGAGGAAGGTGCTTTGCAAGTCCTCTTACAGTTCAAGGACAGCGACCTCTCACATGTTCAGGTATGATGTGTCACGGATGGTGTGTGTTCTGTTAACGGATAAGTGACCCTTCAGTTTTAAGTGCGTGATCATCCTTCTGATGCAACATCTTCCTGCCATAGATCCCCAAGTACAAGATGTGCTGTCTGATATGTTTAATAATTTATTGTACAACCATGAAATGTCATTTTGTCCTATAGATGTGGTTGTTTCATTTGTTAACAAGTCATTTCTTTTTTTCCCATACAGAACAAAAGTGCCTTTCTTTGTGGCGTGATGAAGACGTACAGACAGAGAGAGAAACAAGGGACCAAAGTGTCAGACACCAACAAAGGACCAGATGAAGCTAAAATCAAAGTAAGAATTAATGCTGCAGTTACAAATCTAGTCAAAATATGTAAATAATTATGTTCAGCTTTAAGTATGAGATGAACTTAATTCATCAAAGACCAGGGAAATTTGCATTACAGTAGCTCAAAAATCACAGGTAGAAAATCAGTGATAAAATTAATTTCAATTGAGATTTGTTATATTTTGATAACCAAGGTTGTGGTTGAATAAAAAATTTGTTAATGGAAGATACTGTAAGCAGTGCTGATCAGTACTGCTGATTACTGATTGATTCAATTCTCTCTCCTAATAGAGCACAGATCATTCGTGCTTGTTGCTTTATTAACATGTTAATATTTTTCAATGAAAAGGCTTTGCTGGAAAGGACTGGATACACACTTGATGTGACAACAGGCCAGAGAAAGTATGGAGGTCCTCCACCAGAGTCAGCCCACTCGGGGGCACAACCCACCATCGGTACAGAGGTACAAAGCTCACCTGTGTTGAACCATTTATCAAGCATGACTCTAATTATGTATGATATTTATTTGTCAAGGAACATTGTTCATCAACTGAATATTGCTCAATTAATCATCTTAAATGCGACATGTTTTCTTGATGGTAGATAGATAGATAAAATAACAAAACTTAATTGATCCCACACCAGGGTAATTCATATGCCACAGCAGCTCAAAAAGAAAGAATAACAAAACTTTATTGATCCCACACCAGGGTAATTCATATGCCACAGCAGCTCAAAAAGAACAGGTAGAAAAAAAAACTGAGTGATCCACACAGAAAGGTGTGGTGGTCGACTCCATGACTCGAACCCACATCCTTCTTGCTGTGAGGCAAGAGTCCTAGCACCTAAGCCACCTTGCCGAT
>OMNV01010463.1:8991-20723 GCA_900303265.1 Brotula barbata | reverse complement strand
TGATATTTATTTGTCAAGGAACATTGTTCATCAACTGAATATTGCTCAATTAATCATCTTAAATGCGACATGTTTTCTTGATGGTAGATAGATAGATAAAATAACAAAACTTAATTGATCCCACACCAGGGTAATTCATATGCCACAGCAGCTCAAAAAGAACAGGTAGAAAAAAAAACTGAGTGATCCACACAGAAAGGTGTGGTGGTCGACTCCATGACTCGAACCCACATCCTTCTTGCTGTGAGGCAAGAGTCCTAGCACCTAAGCCACCTTGCCGATAGATGGATTGTTACTGTGGTCACAGTGATAGCTTATCGTTAAGACCTGATTAGACACCATATGACTCTGGCCCAAACATGTATATGTTGAAAAACAATGTAAAAGTTGCTAAAATGTGCCATTGTCTCTCTCATCCTGTCAGATATTTGTAGGCAAAATCCCTAGAGATCTTTTTGAAGATGAGCTGGTTCCGTTGTTTGAGAAAGCAGGCCCCATCTGGGACCTACGCCTGATGATGGATCCTCTGAGTGGCCTAAACAGAGGCTACGCCTTTGTCACTTTCTGCACTAAAGAAGCTGCTCAGCAGGCTGTTGAACTGGTATGTCTTTGCTATTGAGTTATGACTTATGACGGAAGTGTTAGATAATATTTTGCTAAGAGAACAAATGAAGTTGATGCACATATTTTTCAGTCAATAAGTAGTATATTAAATGGTCACTATTACAAGTGTTACAGGTTTAAATCTATTTTCTCTGAAGTGTTCTCTTAACATTTTTTCGCAGTGCAACAACAACGAAATTCGACCGGGTAAGCAAATTGGTGTGTGCATCTCAGTGGCCAATAATAGACTGTTTGTTGGCTCCATCCCCAAGAGTAAAACAAAAGATCAGATTGTTGAAGAGTTTGCAAAAGTTACAGGTGAGTCAACATCATTCCTTTCTGTTCTTAACAATATCTCCTCTTTGTGTCCAAATGATGACCTTATTACTGTCGTGGAGTAACTTGTGTTGCAATGATACTTTACCGCTAAGATCTGACTGGACACTTAAGTTTGTAGATTGAGTTAGTTGATACTAATTTTAAAAGTCAGACTGCATTTACGTTTTTGAAATGAAACATTCTCTAAGTAGTGTAAGCTTATTATAAATTGATTTGTTGTACTGTTGCTATGTAAAGGCAGATATGATGTCACTATTGGTGCCTTAAAACAGCATGTGTAATAATTCTTTAAAATCTCCTCTTCATTTCTGTTTTTGCAGAGGGCCTAAATGATGTCATATTGTACCACCAGCCAGATGACAAGAAAAAGAATCGAGGTTTCTGCTTCTTGGAGTATGAAGACCATAAGGCAGCAGCTCAGGCTCGCCGTCGTCTGATGAGCGGAAAAGTGAAGGTGTGGGGAAATGTGGTGACCGTGGAGTGGGCTGATCCCATAGAAGACCCTGACCCAGAGGTCATGGCCAAGGTAAGACAAGCCAGTGGTCATTATTGGCATGCTTTTAAACATATGGATAATTACTTAAATGTAGAGAAATTGCTTAATTTTTCAGCCCACCTACAAGATTATCTTGTATCCACCACACAACAGTCCCTGATATGTAGTGTTTGTGTGTCTTTACAACTACATTGTCATACAACAGTTTTGTAATTTATTTAATTCCCTTTTCCATACATAATAGGTTAAGGTGCTGTTTGTGAGGAACCTGGCAAGCACCGTTACAGAAGAGATACTTGAAAAGGCCTTTAGTCAATTTGGCAAATTGGAGCGAGTGAAGAAGCTGAAAGACTATGCCTTCATCCACTTTGAGGAAAGAGACGGTGCTGTGAAGGTGTGGAAAAAGGAAACCTGTCCTTGCCCAAACAGATATTTTTGTCAATTGATTTGTGTTTGTCATTATATACCATCATTAAATTTTACTGTGATGAATTTTACAGGCTTTGGCAGATCTCAATGGAAAAGACCTTGAGGGCGAGCACATTGAAATTGTGTTTGCTAAACCTCCTGACCAGAAAAGAAAAGAACGCAAAGCCCAGAGACAAGCGGCCAAAACACAAATGTAAGGAAGTAACAGAGCTACACTTTCAGATGATTAAATTTCTTTATTTTTAATCACAATTGCTATACAACATAATGTTGTGTTCACAAAGTGATGTAAAGTTTGTGTCCTCTCTTAAGGTACGATGAATATTATTATTACGGACCTCCTCACATGCCACCACCCACAAGAGGCAGGGGACGGGTTGGACGAGGATGTTATTCCTACCCTCCTGATTATTATGCCTATGAAGACTATTACGATTACTATGGATATGATTACCATAACTACCGTGGAGGCTATGAAGACCCATACTATGGCTATGAGGACTTCCAGGTGTCCGGGAGAGGACGAGGAATCAGAGGTGTACGCGGCGGTGCCAGTCAGACTAGAGGCCGTGGTGCGGTCACACCTCGGGGCCGAGCAAGCTTCTCCCAGCGAGGGGGCCCAGGAACAAGCAGAGGTAACAGCGATTTTGGTGTGTACATATTTTTTTCTATTAATCTTTTACTGACATAATTAGGACAATAATTGATAAGCAAAAAATATGACTGTGAAATTGAAAGTTGAGGTTTACTTTGTGAATGTGTCTTTCATTTATATGTTATATGAATACAAGCAGTAATGGGCAAAGTGCACACAAATGTTCATACGCATTTCCTGAAACTACTAAGTTACACATGCTTGTCAGTCTCAGATAATCCCTGACAGGTGTCATCTTTCAGATAAGCCAGTTCATTTACCAGCTGATTAAGATCACTCACTTCATAAAATGTGTCAAGGAGGCAAACTAAGTCCCATCTCAGTGGCCAAAACAGCAGCTGCCATCCTGAAATCATTACACTTCTGTGTGCTTATTGTGGAGTGAGTGTACAAAAGCGTTAATTGTGTTAATTTTAGGTCTTCTCATTTGTCCAGTAGGGAAAAGGGGCCGAGGAAGGTCCTGACCTGTCACAGTGGAGACTGACTTGATGTGTGGGGTTACACCGTAAGCTGCAATGGATGTTGACAGAGAAAGAGCACGACAAAAGGTCCAATGATATTCCAGCCTTACAGAAGAAGCATCTCCCATCCCCATGTTTTTTTTTTTTCCTTCCTGAAAACTGCCACCTTAAAAAAAAAAATGAACGGAGGATTTTGACTACTCGCCACAGCCTCTTTTTATCCCGATCCCCTATGCCCAGCCACGACATACAGGCTTCTTGTATTGCCCTAACAATCTACCCCCTCCCTGTCCCCGAACATGCCATTTTTTTAATAATTATTGAAGAATTTGCACTTTTTAAGTTTCTTAGGTTTGAAGTGGCTCAAAGGAGCTTGATGCTATTGTATATTTTTGTGCTAATCGCAATTTTTATTGTCAGAATATCCATGTTAATCTTAATTGTTTGATTTGGATGTTTGTAAGAGAACATTTGCAGGTTTCTAGGGTGTACCCACCTGGCATGGATAAGTCAGGCATTCCAGGAAAGTGGTTCTTTTCAGAACTTGTCTTTAAAGGGTTGGTTGACTACCTCAGTACAGAGGACTAAACTACCCGGCCTGTACTGTAAATAGGGAAACTATATTGATGAAAGCAGGGCTTGTTTTCCTACAAAATATGCACAAGAGCTGCAGCGCAAAAACGATGTACTTAATGTAATATAGTCATTTTAGCTGCAGCTCTGACACTGCAAACAGTCAAACTGGGCATGCAAAACAATCTCATATGATGAGTCTGAACAAGCCCTGCTTTTGTCCTATTTTGAACTGAATTAGCCACCTTGCTTCTTCAGACTATGTAGTTACTGGTTGTATAGTTTTTCGGATAAAATGTTACTTTTGTAAAGGCTTAAATGTCACAGGCATCCAACTGCCTTTGATTAAAAAAAAAACAAAAGCCCTGCAGTGTCCCTTTTGTGCCACTGTGTTGCGGTGGGTTTGTTTTTATATTAACAGAATGCGTTTTCAAACAATGTCAGAATTATGTAAAACAGCCTAATCCAACGGTTTATCATGCATCTCTTGAATGAATCCTTCACCACTCTGTAGAAAGCAACAGTATAGAAGATCATTGGAGTTAATCTTGACTGAATTGCCATATTGCCCAGCCAATGAGCATGTGTGCCTAATGTTAGCTGCTCTGATTTGGTGAGGGATCATGTACACACAGTGGTAGAAGGGATACTGCAGTGAATTTCTATTTCCAGGTATAGCAACAAGGAAACTGTGCTACTCAATCCCAGTTTTCTATACAGTTAACTCCCTCAATAAAATCATTACAACCACCTTTTGAAAAAAAATGTTAGCAGTTTTAAACTATTGTTGGTGGCCAACAACGTTTTTTGCATTCCTGCAAATAAATTGTTTTATACTGTAAAATGGAGGTGAGTGTAACTTATTTTTGTAATAAAGTTTTTGATTTCTATCTGTGTCTCACTGTTTGCATGACGCCCTCCTGAGGAGCCACGGATCTGCTGTTTGCTTTCAAAAGGAAAACTCCATTTCTTTAAATCAACTTTTGATTACATAGATTTTTTTTTATTTTAACCTTGGTACCTGACCTCAGTATCTATCTATGCAAATAGTATTTTTTTTTTGTTTAGTGTAGGACTCTTAACTTGGTGGAAAATTGTGAAATAAAAGTTCATGCCCTTGACTTTCAGAATGACAAAGAATGAAGCATGAATACGTGAATGAAAAGTTGGCCAAACACTTGATGTAACACTTGGCTACTTCAATTTTGGCCTGTAAGTGTGAGATTTGAGGTATGTAAGGTTCTGTGAGGGACGGTTTATGCTGTCAGACGTGCATATTGCATCACCACAGATGGATAATGGGTTTAGATTCCAAATTAACCATAACAGAGCCACTTTATGTAATAGCATCGTGAATTATGGATTTTTTATGGAGAAATAAGTACATGGAAGCGTTTCGGTATCTGTAAACTGATTGTGTCTGTATGTGTGTGTGTTGCATGCCGGAGCAGCGGAGGTGACATCATGCGTCTCCAACGCTGTGAACCGGGCAGCAACCATTTCTCCTGAATGGGGAGAAATGAAATCCGAGCAGGTCGGCGAGCTTTAGCCAAACCAAATACGATTTATCAGCTCGAACGAAGATGATGCGGATCAGTTATCACTAAACCGAGTCGGTCTTATGTGCGCTCGTCGCAGATTTCACGTCGGTACAGCAAACGTTGACCCCTGCGTATTTATTCTGTCAATTCATGATGGTGTCGCCGCTGGGCTACAGCGAAAAACCGCCAACAACATCCACGACACGCAGACAGTAAGTGCTTTTAATCGCTAAATAGAACAATTAAAAAATGCATGGTGTGTAAAGCGAAGAAGGAACCAGCGTAAGATGACGTTAGGGTCGCTGCCTGTGCGTCGTAGCCACACGCCCTGATTTATTTTAGACAGGCGCGCCACGCTGCCCGTTTTATTTTGCTGTTGTACACAAGAGGCTGCATGTGCTCAGACTCCTGAACGCACCGTGATGGGAGGCGTCAAAGCTTATCTGCGGAAATTAAGACTGAGGATGAAGCTGGACCTGCTCAGAGAACTGGGCCGGCAGTATCCGGTCTTCTGCTTCCTGCTGCTGGTCCTCCTGGTCTCCACTGTCCTGTTAAACAGGTGAGACCTCATATTGTAGTCCATGTAAGACCTGCAGGTCCCTCATTCATTTTTTTTTTGTTATTTCTACAGATATATTCATATTATAATGGTCTTCTGGTCCTTTCTGGCTGGAGTGGTCACTTTCTACTGCTCACTGGGGCCCGAGTCCCTGCTGCCTAACATTTTATTCTCCATCAAACCAAAGGCAAAGGTATGTCAGAAAACAAGAATGGGTGACAGGCAAATACTGACAAAGTATTACTCGATAAAAGTAAACATCTCTGCACCTGACACCAAAGAATAGTCAAAGTTTGTCTCTGGATTTAGGTATGCCCATAGGAAATGTAACATATATGAAAATAATTTGGTTTATAATGTAGTGTACATCCTAGATGGCACCATTAGAGATTAGATACTAAGTGATCTGTGGTATCTATCGTTGGACCAGCTGTGTTTTGCGTACAAAAATCGAATTTTATACTCTCTACTTTTGTCTTTTGGAATGTGTATTTATTTAGTACACATTATCAAATGCATGCAAATGTTTTTTTCTCAGAAACACATTTTTAGTGATGTATTTCATGTGACAATGTAGCAGTAGTTGACAGTTTTGCAGATACTTGGATCCTCAAAGTCATATAAAAGGAAGTGAAAAATGCCTATTAATAAAATTTACTGTAGATGCAAACATGAAAGTGAAAAAGTGACAACGCAGTTTAAATAAGAGTTTCTTAGAAGCAAATCTTAAGTGATATGTGCAAACATTTAAATTGCCCATCTGCTACTCATACATACTCTAAATGACAGTAAGGAAAATCATTTTGGATAAATGTATGTAACTGTTATGATAGAGTGAGGTCCAACGCTCTCTCTCTCTCTTCAGTTGTACCAACAGGAGCTGTTTCCCCTTGGCCACAGCTGTGCTGTTTGTGGAAAAATTAAATGCAAAAGGCACAGGTGAGTTACACCGGTTGTGACTTGTGACACTGACTGCATTTGTATCAGTTTATGTTATGTTGATAAGAAGGTGTACAGACACAAGAGGGCCCTCACAGACTTTAATATTCCTTATTATTATTCATTATATCATTATTATATTTATTTATTATACATACTGCTGTTATTGTGTAATTAAAGTGACAAAACAAACATAATTGTGTCTGGGACATTGTTGGCATTGTTGCTAGATTGTTTTTATTTTCACATTTGGATGGAGCATATCCTGTCTACTCATGTTGTCGACACACTGCACTTGAAAAATCTTTTATTAAAACAGTAAAAACTGAACAAATTAAAATGTGCAATTGAATGTTTTTTTTGTTGACCATGCAATCAATTTTGGTTAAAAATGAAAACAAAAACAAATAAACGCCTCAAGACGCAGTCAAGTTATTGGGGTGTTACACTGCCCTCTTCTGGTCAGACAGGTGTACTCCTTTACTCTAAGAGTGTTGATTTCCTTCCAGGCCGACCTTATTACTGGAAAACTATCAGCCATGGCTTGACCTGAAAGTTCCTTCTAAAGTGGACGCTTCCCTTTCTGAGGTGATACACGTGTGGATGGAAAACACACACATATGTTGTTTTTGTTGAATTCAACTTTAAAATAAATTTGCTATTCTTCTTGTTTCAAGATTCTGGAATTGGTTCTAGAAAATTTTGTGTATCCTTGGTACAGGTAAGGCTTATTTTTACTCGCCGTGTTTGTAGTTTGTCTGCTTGGTGGTCACAGAAGCGAGTACTTTTGCGGTTGTTTTGCAGAGACATCACAGATGACGAGGCATTTGTTGACGAGCTCAGAGTGACTCTGCGTTTCTTTGCGGCCGTGTTGGTCCGTCGAACCCAGAAGGTGACAAATAATTCAACATGGAGCCTTTTCGTGCGATTGACTAATTTTAAATTGATGACACGTATTGTTTATTTATCGTTTCCTCCCCAGGTGGATGTGGCGTCCCTCATCACACGAAAGCTTCTTAAAGTCTCTATGAAGCATATTGAAATGATCAGTAAAGCGAGGCAGAAAGGTACAGCTCATGTGCATCACCCACAATCCCTTTCCTTCCACGCTAGACATGGCAAAAAAAGTCCCATCTTTTCCTGTCCTCCTCCTCAGTGAAGAACACAGAGCTTCTTCAGCAAGCCGCTCTGGATGAATACGGTCCTGATCTCCACGTGGCCCTCCGCAGTCGCAGAGACGAGCTTCTCTACCTCAGGAAGCTGACTGAGATGCTCTTCCCCTACATCCTCCCGCCCAAGGCGATGGACTGCAGGCAAGTCAGTGCTGTGGGCTATCAAAAGTTCACGCAGCACCCACGGGTGAATGTCTCGGGGAGTAAAAATATCCAAAAGGGTCTTTCCTTTTCCTTTCCTTCTCTTATTTCCTGCTGTGTTATCTCCTTCCTCTTCTCAGATCTCTTACTCTCCTAATAAGAGAAGTCTTGGCTGGTTCTGTCTTCCTTCCTTCCATGGACTACTTGGCTGATCCTGTGAGTTTAGAAACATTTCGGGCTCATTTCTCATGTCAAAACTCATGCTCTGAACGCCAGCGTCTGATAACGTTTGTTAAGTCTGAGAATTCTTTTGATTTGTGTTCAGAAAAAATATCAAATTCTAAATATAACTGTATTTACCGCTTCACTATGGATAACATGAACTTACTGCCTCCTGTCTTTTATCTTCAGGATACAGTGAATCATTTAATTTTAATTTTCATCGACAACTCCCTCGTAAGTAAATACCAGACGTATCGGTCTATGCAAACAGCAGTGTGTATTCAGATGTGTTACAACAGAGTACATGCATATTTCCTGTGCTGTCCTTCAGCCTGAAAAAGCCACAGAGCCCACGTCAACCTTGGTTCCTTTCCTCCAGAAGTACTCAGACCTTCGCAACAAAAAACCCTCCGTGAGCACTTCTGCCCAAACATAGAATTTTACACATTCACAAATTCAATCCTTTTCTTTATTTTACTTTGTCTCTTGCCTCCACAGGTGCTGAAGCTGGATCTGAAAGAAATCCGGGAGCAGCAGGATTTGCTCTTCCGATTCATGAACTTCCTGAAGCAAGAGGGAGCCGTCCACGTGCTCCAGTTCTGCCTTGCAGTTGGTAGATGTGGCGCCTTAGAATTCCTTTCACGTGTCAGGGGACATGCGTGCCGTTACCTGCAATTAATGCATCAATGCATGAAGGAATGTGTGAATACCGCGGCTAAAAGCAGTCTGACATAAATGAGTGGTTACACCTGATAATGTAGTATCTGTTGTTCCTCTCGTTTATATGAAACATTTGAGAATAATCCTGCTCTTCCAGCCAAATCCTCTTTATTCTTTATACTTAATTATACCCGAAATACTTAATACTACCTCTTAATCGACTTCTTTTATCATCTCAGAGGAGTTCAACGATAGAATTCTGTGCCCGGAGCTCTCCGATTCGGAAAAAACGATGCTTCACGAGGAGGTGAAGAAGATCTACGAGACCTACTGTTTGGATGAGAGCGTGGATAAGATCCGCTTCGACCCGTTCATCGTGGAAGAAATACGCAACAGTACGTGACACGGATCTGAACCGCATCACGCACCATTTATCAAACGCAGCGTGCAGTCTGTGAAGTGGACAAATGTTGTGGTTTTATTGAATTCCCAGTTGCCGAGGGCCCCTATGAAGAGGTGGTGAAGCTGCAGACCATGAGGTGTTTGTTTGAAGCCTACGAGCACGTCCTGTCCCTCCTGGAGAACGTCTTCACGCCCATGTTCTGTCACAGCGACGAGGTGAGCTTCCACGCAAAGTAAACCCCACATCCACGGTCAGGCTCATCTCGTTTTGTTGATCACTTTGTTGCAACTTTGTCTGCCATCGCTTCAACAATCCAAACATTTTGACCGTTATGGCACCGAAGAGTGACATTTCGTATCGCCCGGCTTTTGCAAATTCGCATGGTCGCTTTCGATGCGATCCTGTATTTGATTTTTGTGTCCGTCTACCCGAAAATGCTGGACCGAGAGCTGAAGTCAAAATCCAATGATGTCACCAACGGACACACGACTGACCAATGAGCCCACGTTGGCATCGTGCCAAGCTGCCAAGTTCAATTTCACCCCTCACAGGCTGTGGTATTGAATGCAGCTGAGCCGACGGCCATTGTCCGCAGCAGGCCGCCGCCCCGGGTGAACAGCGCGGAGAATAATAAAAGAGATAAAGATTGCCTCTCATCTTTAACCAAGTGTGGTGCTGCTTCACAGAAAATCACTCATTAATAATTATTAAGACAGATTCAATCCCTTTTTGTCATCACTGAATTGAAATGCACTCCATCTCACCTCCCTTTCATGCCCCAAATTTAAAAAAAGTGTTGTTCTGATTGTTATCAATGCATGGAAATATTTGAGTGGGTTTCTTCTTGAGTATTCCTCTCTGATTCATCTTCTCTCCGTGTCTCCAGTACTTCCGTCAGCTTCTGAGAGGAGCCGAGTCCCCGGCCAGGAACTCCAGAATGAGCAGGTAGGCGTCTCTGGAAAAGTAATCCAAGAAAGTTGGACACACACACACACACACACAATGACACAAACAATTCCATAAGTTGATCGGTGGAGTGTAAACTTTGCTCAGATGGACTCACTCTCTCAGATTGTCTTAATTCAGTCCAAAAAATGGAAGCAGTAAAAAGCATTAAGTGTAATGAGAATTGTTATTGAAGTGAAAGTGAATGGATATGAGCTCAGACTTTTGGGTTTCTATCACGGCGGGTGGTGCGTACGAGGCCGCAGGGCCCTGCCACTAACTCCTTGTGCATATTGTTCCAGAAATAGCCTGAGTATGGATGACATTAGGTGAGTATACGTCATCAGTGCCGATCGGTGGCTGGCTGAGCAGTTCTGCTGCTGCTGCTGCACGCAAGATACAGATGTCATTTTATTCATATTTTACTCATGCTTGACTGAGCTACAGAGGAAGATGCCAACCAAATTGACACCTCCCTGACCCCGCTGCACTCAGGGGCTCAACTCTGTGAACATTCATCTATTCATAACTGTTGACATCAGCTTTTGCAAAAGTGTAGTCAGTTTTAGTTGCAGGCTTCGGCTCAAATTCTGTCTAATCTTCTGGTTGCTTGTTTCAAAATAATTTTCACACAATTGCAACATTTGGTGGAAGGACATTGGTTGTTATTAAGACAGTAGTAGAAACAGGGAGAAACTGCCATGCAAATCCAAATCAGAAAGAGGAGACGGCAGATTACGGCACTCATTCATTCATAAACAAGCCTCCATGTCTGCTGTTCACTAACCCCCCTCCATTCTGCCCATCTGTCCGTCCGTTAGTCCGTCCTCGTTTTACTGCCACCGTGCTTTGTCAGTGACTTGTTTGTCCACTCTTGATTCTGCAACCGCCATACTGCCTGCCCCGGTATGATCCACGGTCCTCTCCCTCCTTTGCCTGTGGGGATGTGACCCCCCGTTCTGCTTGTAGTTCCTGGGACTGGAGCCCCGAGTCCCCGTCCTCACTGTTCACCGCCTCTGGCAACTCTTCACCTGCATCCTTTAGCTCGCTCCATGCCCAGTCCACGTTCACAACTTTCCCATACGGCTCACAAACCCACCGCCACTCATCGCCCAAGTAAGTCAGGGTCCATCCATCCATCTGTTACAGGTTTCTCACTTTGATGTCCACACACCACCCAGAGTCCCTGTCAGCTGCCTGCATGGTGGATCTGATGCATGGAGCGTGGTTTCCCCCCCAAACGTCCGTCCTGCCTGATTTCCTTTCCTTTATCAGCACCAACAATGCAGTGTTCAGTTTCTGAATGAGATTGTGTGTCCTGTGTATTGGGTATATTACCGTGTGCTGTATGGCGACTTTTATTTCACTTCTGACAGGCAGTCACACAGAGCGCCCGTGATATCGTGTGCCTTTTCCGCTTGACCGCATACTCAATTTTTACTACAATTTAAGTTCCTTAAATGATGATTGCCCTGAAATTAGATCAGTTTCATTTCTTTTCGTTGCGTGCTTGGGTTTGCATTCGACCACCGACCCAGGCATTTTGCTGTGAGATGGCTGTGAAGTGACATTTTGGCTTCGGTTTGGCTACCTT
>OMNV01010455.1:8444-22091 GCA_900303265.1 Brotula barbata | reverse complement strand
GGGGGGGGGGGGTGCAGTAGCAGACAGCAGGCTCCTTCACCCGTCCACAACTCCCAACCTTCCCCCCACGCTGCAGTATTGATTTGTTTGTTCAGTGCTTGCCCACCCTCCTCTCCTTCCCTCCCTCCAATTCTCCATCTCAGTACAAGTGTGTCCTCAAGTGCCTTCCTGCCTTATGTAACATAGAAAGACCCACAGCATACTGATGAAGAGTCTGGGCCCACAGACCTCAGAGAAAGACTACAGCATTACCAACAGCAGCACAGCACTGCTGGCACTTGATGACACGTCTGAAGTCAAACACATCCTTAGTTTAAGATAATTTCACTCAACTCATTCTGTCTTTAAGTAGGGCTGGTACTTTGATATATATTCGGCTGTTCTGCCATCACAGTCCAGCGATGCAGCCGTGACATTTCAGCCATAAAAGTGATGGATATATGACAGGAAACCTTGCGTTAGAAAAATACTCCCCATGCAAGGTCAAGTACTCACAGACTCCTGAAAGCATTCTTTCTTGTCGAGCATCTCTCGGAGTGTCTGCAGGATCTTTATGCACAACTTCTCTTCTTTGTCCATCAGCTTCTTGGTGTGTTTGATCAGTCTGACACAATGACAATAGAGGTTTCATCTCAATACATCTCTACAGTTACGCATTTTCTTTGTGCAGTGACAGTGACTGGACACAAGTTAATCTTGTGCATGCATTCACATCCACGCCTGGCTAATGCAGACACTGACTCACAAATAAAACAAAGGAATGTATTGTTGATCCCAATTGGTTAGACGAGGTTAGACTACTCGTCAAATATATGTCTGTGTAATATACTGCAAGCAATCTGATCATAAAGATAAAGTCTGTAAAACCTGCAGTCACATTTCCATATTATCATTTATTCATTTTATGATTAATATATTCCATTCATTTTTTGACAAATTTCCCAACTTGTTACACTGTTGTAAAGCTTAATCTACTCTTATATAACAAAGAGAATGGCTCCACCATTCCTTCAGAGTTTTTTTTTTTTTTTACACACATTATATGTAGTATTGCTCCCACATTTAGGTTTTACATTTCTGTGCTCACTTTGTCTAGCTAAAGCAAAAAAAACCCCAAAGTTTCTGTTTCTATAAATTTGGATAACTTCTATATAATTCAGTTGGGTTGGAGGCACCTTGCTGAATCACACTCAATTTGGTGTGACTTGTTTTAATATCGATCAACAAAATTCACAAGATGGTGAGTCACATATCACAAAATCTAAATCACAATTGTGTGACCAGGGTTAAATCTCAGTGTCACTCGCAAAAACTCGAGCTTATAAGATGTGCTGAGCTTATCCAAAAAAATTCCAAGGCAAATTAGAGGGGCACTTATCTGGATGCAAACAGCTGCCAAAAGAGTACTATTTTGTCCAGATCTATTCAGTGGCTTTTGAAAGAGCTGGCAAATTACAGAAAAATTCCCTATCTCATAATGATAAAGAAAGGAAAAGTCAACTCCTAGATTCAGACCCGTACCATTGTAATTGGCTCTTCCTAAGAGCATGTCCAACCTGCCCGTCAAGTTGAGTGAAAATTGGTTCATAACTTTTGGAGTAATCCCTTAACCCTCACCAGCGGTAACAGTAACTGGTCAGCTTTAAGCCTACTCAATATGAGCACAAAAACATCGGTCAACAAAAGCAAAAACAACAGAGTCACACAAAAATCCAACTTTATAAACAGGGAAGTAACCAAACTCCAACCCTGCAGGTGGTCTTTGCAAAAGTTGCTTTTTGTTGCATCCGTTTAAAATATGACCTCTGGCCTTTCGAAAAAGGATTTTTTTTTTAGACGGGCTGTGGACAGCTACTTACTTGGACATGAAAGCTCCGCTCTCACAGCGCAACCGAGCAGCCTCTGGAAACAGCAGTTCAGGGCTGTGCAGAACATCCACCAGTACAGAAAACTCGCCCTGAACTTTAGGACTAAACTGTTCCTCCAGGCACGAGATAACACCCTGCAACACACAGGCACACACTCGATGAAGATATGAAAAGAATAACGTTTGAGACTGCTTAACATGATTGTGATTTTAAAAGACAACTGAGCACCTGCAGTTTCTCGATGATGTTCTTGTAGTCAGGGCCACCCAAGGGCTCCTTGCGGGGCCTTGAGCGGGCAGAGATCCTCCAGTCTTTGGCTGCCCGCTGTACCATAATACTATGGACTTTCAGAGACAAAGTGTTGACCTGACTGTCCAGGTCCACTGGGATGGCAATGGCCCGTGCCTTAGCTGTAGAAAAGCATGAAGGGTAGACAGTCATTGTAAAGTTATTTATTCACCTGACAGAAAACAACGCAGCAGCCAGGGACCTAAAAACAATTTGCACATATATACCAAGTAAAACTTTTTCTCTGGTTAAAAATGAGTTTTCTAAAAGCAATACTGCTGCTTTTGATTCCATTTTGGTATCATTCAGATATAGATCCGTCATTGTTCACCGGTAGACAGTGAAGAAGCACTCACCTACATCTGCCAGAGTTTTGATACAACTCTCAATATTTGCCTTCTGAGCTGAGCTGATCCAGGTGCAGCTGCAGATCCTGAAAGCCGACTGAAGCAGCTGGATGAAGATAGGCTGGTTTGTCTGGGGAAGTGAGAGAAATGATAGAAAGTTTTATTTTTCATGGAGATAATCCCAATGGGAACACATGAGTTATTGTCTCTGATAGGAGACATTAGTACAAACTTCTGCCTAAAACACCTAAAGCATCTGCTCAAGGTGCAAATGCAATGAAACAGGAATGTCCCAGGTGAGGGTGGAGTGAGGGAGAGTCTACGCTGTCAAATATTGCTTTGAAGTAACTAAAAGTCGGAAAAGGATTTAGATGTGCTGTGAAAGAGGTTTGTCACGGGTGAAAAACACAACAAAACCTGCAGGTTGGAGTTGTTGACAGAGAAAGGGGAGCTGAAGAAGCCCTTGACAATGGCCATCACCGTCTCCGTCACATACTTCTCCAGGGCCAGGTCGGCATGGCTACGGTCTGTCGTACTGTTGCACACCTTAACGTGGAAGAGAAAGAGATGAAAGCTCCTGAGTGAGCACGTCTACACATCACATCTCAATCTTTTCTTCTGCAAGCACAACTGAATTCACAACTAAGTCTTTATTCCACCTTTACACCTGGAAGGCTTCAGTTGCAAAAGAGGATGGTTACATCTACAAGAGGTGAATCTAATGGTGCCTTACACTGCACATGTCCACCAGGAAGTTGTCAAAGAGCTTCCAGATATGATTAGAGGTGTAGATCTCCTTCATTTCTACCTCGGTGTCCACATAGCAGTGATTGACAAAGTTCACATAAGCGGTTTTCACCTGTGTGAAAAAATGAAGACAGGAAATGCAACGATTGCACAGTGCAAAACTATATAGAATACGTAAATGTATTCATATTTTCAAATAAATGACACGGCCTTTACCTCTGGTATACAGTGCACATCAGTGACAACTTTAACTATGTCATCCAGTGGTAGCAGTGAGTTGCATTTCAGCTCAGTATAGACATTTTTGCCCTCTGTGCAGGCAGCCAGTAGCTCCACCAGGGTGTTGTGGTAAGCCAGAGCGCCATCTTCATCCGTTCGTTCCCGCTCGGATGCCATCATCTGCAGCAAGATTGGGAACGAGGAGCGGTCGTTGTAGAACACCAGCACGTCCTCACCACCGTTCACCAGCTGGAATTAGAAATTCAAGGAAATGCTGCATGAGGTATCACAGATGTCAGATGTCCTCAAACTGTCAAAGTAACGTGTTAAAACCCTTTACTTATGCATAAAATATAATTAGTTCATTTGCATAATTTACTTGATAACATTTTTTCATATAACATGGGGCGAAATAACAGTAAGTCTGAATTATTGTTCAGTGTGTATAGTTCTGATTTAGGTAATTATAGTTAAATACATATAAATAATTAAATAAACATATTAAATTAAGTATGTTTGAATATAGTTAAGCAGATCAATAGTTAATTGCTGAGCAGTTTTTGTTGAATTTATATTTCTGTATAGTGTTCTCCTATATTTTCACTCTGTTCTTGTTTGTGTATTTGCTCTTTGTCACTGTTTTTTCTGGCCTGTGCATTTGAGCTGCTGTGACATGGAAATTTCCCCGGTGTGGAATCATTAAAGTTCATCTTATCTCAAATTCATGAGGCAATGAGTTTTATTAATTTCAAGGGCCTGAACTTTTCTTTTTTTGTCTTTTCTGCTTTACCACGATAGGTACCGGAGAGAGACAGACCGGAAGGACAGAGCAGACAGAGGAAGGATGACATGCAGCAAAGGGCACAGGTCGGAATCCAACCCACGCCTCTGTGTTATGTAGTATGCGCTTTAACCGATGAGCCAACTTGGTATCCGAGCCTAAATTTTTCCCGACTAAAATGCTAATTCATGCAGTAAGTTGCTCTACCAGCTGTACTTTATATGGTTTAATTTTTCTGGTGATCAGTGTGATAAATGGTTGTCATTTTTAAGCACGGCTATAATATTGCTGAGGCTCTGGGAGACTGATGTCTTGTGGGTTAGGCTGAACAAGAGCTTGGTTCAGGAAGATGTTGCAGTAACCTCATATTTATGTCTCTATCTGTTATAGGATATAACTCCTTATCTATATAGCTACAGGTGAAGTAAAAAATCATTCTCACCTCTGTCATGACTTTGTCCTGACATTTCTTTACATATTTCCCATCGGCTTTCACGATGGTTTGCAGAAAGCGAAGGTACTGAACGTGTCGTCCATGTGTTTCGATGCAGTGGACAAAATGGTGGACAACGCGGTCGCTTATTTCGTTGCACAGTTGGTAATTACTCATGAAGATGTGGCGCATCGTCTCAGCCTCCAGCAACTGGACAGAAGACAGTCAGAAAAACGTAAGAAACAGAAAACCTTCTCTCCATCTACTGATAACTAAAACTTGATACTTTTTACTGTCTGAAAAATAAGGCTTGTTAAACAAATTCAGAGGCAAAACATTCATAAACATAAAATACAAAAATTAGTATTTACAAACAATACTGAAATACATCTTGTGCGACCATAAACTCTTAATCTTAAAAGACTGCACTGTTTTTTGATGTTTTTAACCATATATTTTCGACATTCCTATCATTACTTGTGGTTTAGTTCTTAGCAGTCTGGAACACTCCATCAGCTAGCATGGCCAGCTAGCTAACATCGTTTGCTAGCTAGGGAAAATTTAGCAAGCAGATTTTTTTTTCAGACAAACTTTATTGACAAAAGTTAAACTATACTAAAAGAGTACAATATATAAAATTAAGGCCAATACAAAATTATTTAAAAAAAAATACCCCTGGAGTTAAGAAGAGGTTGAGGTGTTTGTGTAGCAGTATTTGGTTCTGGGCATTTCCTCGGCAGAAGTTTTGCAGAAAAGCATGGGCCAGGGTCATGATCTCATTCATCTTCTCATCGTTCTGTGGAAAGACAGGAGCAGACAAATAAAAGGAAGGAAAGGCAGACAGAGGCGCACCATCAGGTAAAATATCCAATATTTGTTCCTCACTGTCTCATAGGGGATCTGCAGCAGGTCCAGCACCACAGTATGAGCCCCCATGTTCTTCAGGAGCCTCTGCTGCTGGACACGACTCTTCTTGCTGGGGTAACACAGCTTACTGAGGCGAAGGAGGATCTAAACGTCACACACACAAACGCACACACATTATTCAGAGATTCACTGCAGATTGGACAGAAAGCACCAGCAAATAAGAGAAGTGAGTTTACATCTTTGACTATGTTGTAGTTGTTTGCTTTGTTGCTGTCAATCTGGGGTTTGATATCCCCGTCCTGTACTGGACTCAGGACAACCTCCTGTCAAAACACACAAAGGACAAAAATGTTTAATATTGGACATTGAGTAAACATATGTAATTATAATCCCTATGTTATAATCCCAGTAAAATGATAATACATGTGACATTATTGGTTCGGTCTTGTTCTAACAGCCTTTATCATCCATTTTTCCTGTTAGTTTGTGACTGTGACAGTTTGCATCCAGTTCTCACAGTTGGCTTTGTTGCATAAAACAACAAACACAGCATCCAATTACGGGAATGCCAAGTGACAAATGGGATGTTTTAAACAAATAAAGGAAAGGAAAACTGACGATACACAGAAAATGTTTGCTCTGAGGTACCATTAAATCTGCTACGTTACCTCAATGTTCTGTTCTTTGACCTGTCTGACCCCCAGGTCTTCGCTGCTGTACACTCCATTTTTCTCTACCCACAGCTCTGACTTCTCGACGGTCAGACGCAGCTGGTCGAGGTCAGTTTTAATCTGCTTGTAGTTCTCCACATCCTGCTCTGACACCAGCAGCTGGACCTGGAAAAACCCAGAGAGAGAGAGAAAGAGACACACACACAAACAACCAGAAATAAACCAGACAGATAGTGGAAGAACAATGTGTGCGAGAGCTAATCTCTGCCAAGATGCCTCACATCACCACTTTGGAAAAATAACAATGCTGTTAATGGGAGCAACTCTGTATTCCAGCTGAGGAAGCTCTTACTGAGGCACTTTTTACGACAGCTGCTGCCTGGCCCCTTAGAGAACTTTCCTAATCCGAACTGATTACATCAACCATGACTAAAAAAACACTTGTGGAAGAAACGGATGCCGCACTCTGTCAGCTCTCAAGTTTGTATCTGCTGCGCTGTTACCTGTTTGAAGGCCTGCAGCACCTCGGCTCTCTGGCTAAAGTGTTTGAAGATGAGCTGCAGTGAGCCAGACACCAGTGGAGGGTAATCCTGCATGATGAGGTGGATCAGAACTCTCAGAAAGGTCCGGCCACCCTCGTCGTCCAGCTCCACTGCGTTTAGCTCAGTGCTGAAATCAGACAGATGCAAACACTCAAATCCATGCGATCGCTGAGAGTTGGAGTTGGTAGGCAGCCACAACTTCACCTACCTGCCTGCGAACATGCTCTCTGCTTTGCTTGTAATCTCTTCTATATCTGGTTCAGAGGCTGGAGGAAAATGAAAGTGGATGGAAGACAGAGTCATACATTTAACAAAAGATAACAAAATAAATGTCTGTATTTGTACTAACATGAACTTCACCTGTCCCTGGGTGAAGTTCTGACACCGAGACCGAACTGTCAGTCGTGTCCCTCACCCCAAACTCTTTCTTATAGATAGACAACAAGTACGTAATCCTGTAATCCAACCTCACACTCAGGATGAACTGAAACCAAAAACAGAACGAAGATTCATTTTAAATAGGAAAAACAAATGACAGGTGGAACGCAGTCAACTGCCCCTGTTCTCAAGAGTCGGAATGATGGAATCCAGTAATTGGCGCTTACTTGTAGGATCTCGATGATCTTGAGCTTGGTGTCCATCACCATGACATCCTCACAATCTTGCAGTAAAAGTCCTTTCCCGTAGCGCAGGGATGGAGGGGTGTCCGGCAGGCTGTGTGGCACGCCCCGACTCATCACCATCTGAGTCATCATCTCCCCAACGCCGTGGATGGTACGCAGCACATTGTTGCCTATAGAACGAACAGCAAACTTTATATAATTTGCTTCATGTATGTATGTGTGTGTGTAGCTCATCAACATCAGATTAGGCATTCGGTGCAACCTAACACAACACATTATCAGATAACAACAACTGCCTTGAGGACACTGAATACTAAATATTACTAAATCAATACTAAAAGTGTATTTCTGTCTGTATCCAGTGTCCCAAGACAGTGGCTCTTTTCTCACACATTAATTGAAGAAAATAGAAATTTGTATATATTCACGAGGGTTTTTTTCAGTGTCTGCCCAGAAGGACAATAATGGAACTCATTCAATACACAAAACAATCAACAACACAAACTTTTTCACATTTTAAACCATATCTGCTCTCTTGTTGTGAACTTTGCTGAGCATGACACAGAGGATTTATTGGGTCAATTGTTACTAAATATGTTGTTTCTAACGCAGTGAATACATTAAATTGGCTTGACAATAAAACGTGTTAAATTTCCCTCCGTCAGTTTATTCCTGTGGTTCAAGTTGACACTGACCAGCCTCGGGACTCTTGTTGAGCTTGTTCATGAAGGTGAGTGGGTGCTGGACAATATCTAGAATGGCCAGCAGGGTGCGTGTGAGCTGCAGCAGCTCGCTAAAGCTATAGAAGCCAAAGTAGACCAGGTTACGAGCCAGATTCACCACCTGGAAGAAAGTTTTAAAAACTCAGTTTTGCCTCAAAAGAAATCAAATTGATTTTTAGAACTGAAAATCTTTTTACCTCTAGGGTGAGTTCATTCTTGTCTTTGTCTCCAAATGGAAATGGTTGGCTGACCACATCCTTCAGATATTCTTCCACAAACACCATGGTTTGAGCAAACTTTCTCTTCATCTCTTCTTGTGAAGAGTCAGTGGAGTCGTACTCAAACCTGTGGAAGGGCACAATCATAATCTGCTCTAGGCAACTAGCAGCGTAATTCCACACGGTAACCCACATAATCCTGCACAAAATGCTCACTCGTGGATGGTAATCTTAGAGGGGATCTCTGTCCAGAGACGGGCATAGCGCACAGGAACCACAGCCTCCTGAGGGTCTCGGTCCACGTGCATGTGTAGCATGAGGCGACAGAACGAGGCCCTCAAGTTGTAGGGGAGGCAGTCGTCAAACATACAACGCAGGATCTGATCCACGGGAAGCTGACTGGAGATCTGGTTGATGGCCAGGTACTGACGGTCCAGGCACATCTTAGCAAACAGGTTCAGCTGGTACCTACGGATGAGAGGAAATGGCAAAACACACAAAAAACAGCAGCATGTGAAGTAAGTTTTGTTAACTGATAACACAATAATGAAGAAAATCTGAACCAGGAATATTGGAGAAAAGACTGTGTGGTGAGCAACGCTTGTGCCAGGATTTTTGTGTTTCTCGTAACAGATCAGACCATCCCTTGGAGTGGCAGATGCCCAAACTGTCATGCGTTTGTCACGTCACGACTTGACTACAGCAACGTCATTTTCTCCAGTTTAGATTTCACAGCGTTGAAGAACCACTGTTGAAAACGCAGCAGCTGGAATCCTTAGCAAAACCCATAAATATGGACACGTCACTCCAATTTGACCTTTCCTACATTTGGGGGAGTTGTTCCTTATCTAACCATCATTGTGACGTATAAAGCCTAATGAGAGACCATATTTCATGTGGGAATATACAAATAAGCTTGATTTGCTGTTTATTATATATCATAAAACAAAATCAGTCTACCTTATAGTACTACTTGTACACTAACACAAGCATAAGTTTGTACTAATGAGGCCTTGGGGTGAATCTGAGAACAGACAATAATGTTTGGGTTTATCCTTCGCAGAGCATGAATGTGTTGTACTGTATGTTGATTTGCAAACAAATCTGATCTGAACGATGGATGAAACAAGAGTAAGTGAGACAGGAGATCATTAAAAAATAAACAGATTCTTCCACTGGGTATCATTGTTGAGAGCAAATTCAATATAGATTTCTCATAATATCATGAAAAGGACAAATGCTGGAACTTGGGGAAAATTGGGGGTATTCTGCTGTGATAGTTAGATGATGAATAATGTCCCCACCAAACTTCATGCCAATGTTTCCACATCACGCGCAAACCCAAGGACAGTGCCAACCCTGAGCGCCGCCGCTGGAATCGCTAAGAGCAACACCCTCACCTGTAATACGTAATGATGTCTACATCCATCTTGTGGGTGCCCTTGGCATCCTGGGCCAGGTGGCGGATGGATTTGCCATGAGGTTCCTTGTGGCTGTCAATCCAATAGAGCCAAACTTCCTCCTCTTCCACCTCCTCCTGCAGCAGAGGGGACTCCGGGGTGGTATCTGAGTTAGGGATTAGTCTGGGGGAGGAAACAGATGTGACATACAGAATTTATTATAAAAACTATACATTTTACACGTAGATGGGGGCCTGCTGCTGAAAATATTTCACAACATGCACCGCGGAGGGAAGAGCACAGGGGTTTAAAAAACGGATGACAAAAATCTGACAGCCTCAACTGGAGTGTGTTAAATATAGCGAGCACGGGGTGTGACTCACTTGGTCTGGATGAGGATGTCTGCGTTGGTGGGGTTCAGCATGAATTTGCAGATAAGCTCCTGTGTGACGGGGATGGCAGTCTTATTGGACACACAGAGATCAGAGAGATAATCCAGGAATCTGGAAGGGGGAGAGGGCGAGAGTCTAATGCAGCAATCCAATCCCATGTCCATCACAATGACCATTAAAGTGGGACAAAATGAGACTTTGGAACAATGCGGAAACTGAACATTATGAGCTTGGCAAAGGTGGAGCAAATTTTATCTTGGAATGTATTTTGAAGTTGCTGTGCAGTTGTGTTGGATTTCATCGTTTCCTCCCATGAGGAGGCTGTTGATGTTGGATGGATGCATACGGAACTTAAGAGCTGCGTCAAGGAACACTTTGAGGACATTTTTCACTTTCAAGAAATTATAACAGCAACCTTATTGAAAATGCAGCTCAACTGTGCAGCATTTTAGCCAAGTTCCAGCTTTTTGTGTATCCAGATCTGGCAAGATAAATTATCAACTTGTAAATTATAAACTCTCAAAGCCAAGTTCAAGTCTGGCATTATATACACGCTCAGATTGCACCACCAGTATTGTTCCTGTCAAACACCTTATTTCTATCAGTAATATCGGATTCTTCCTGTACGTCTCATGAACAGGCTCCTGTTTGGTCTCGTACGTCTGACCTGCTCGTGTCTGACCTGGGCTCTCTGTTGCGTCTGAGCAAGTTGACGAAAGTTTCGATCTCGTTCGCTGTGATGTGTTTCTCCAGCAGCTTGCGGTTGTTGTGCAGCAGAGCGGTGATTGTATCCTCAGCCAGGATCTCGTAGCCAATCTGAGACTGCATTATGGAGAACTTTTTGGCTATATATTCCTAGAACGGCAAAAGAAAAACTTGTGGCTAGAAACAGTTGATGATTGAACAACTGATGTTTGTGCTGGAGTGATTTGTGAAACCGTCAGAAAAAGTCTGAATAGTAGACGAGAATAAAATGTGCTGCGGGTGAATTCAGTGGATTTCATTTTATTTTTTTAACTATTGTTTATTCTGGGTGAACTTGCTGAGTAAACTCTTTCTGAAAAACCTCCCTGATCCACATTCATGAAATGTCCCAGAATCTAACCTGAGGGTTGCCTTTGACAACCACAGCCTGTTTGCCACTGAGCAGCTCAATGACAGCTATCTGGGCTCAAATAATCCAGCAAATCATGCTTATTTTGATTATGAATTAGGTTTCTTTCCCAAAACTAAAAATAAAATAAAATGATTGAATAAAAATTACAAATGCTCATCACGTGATCACAGCACAGCTGACACCTTAAAACTGATTATTTTGTATAACCTACAGTCAAAAAACCCAAAGTATTTCGTTGATCATTATAACAAAAAGAGGATTCTGACATTCCTAACTTGTCCTGAAATATTTTTCTGCCATATCCCAATAATTGCTGAATAGACTAATCCAGTTTCGTGATTAGGTGAGGCATTACTCTAACTTTTCTGTGTAACTTTCCCTGCCTGCATTGTTTTTCGAGACATGCAGGGTATCTATACAGATAAGCTTCCATCCCAAAGTCACCTCAGTCTGGTCTCCATCCCACGATGAGCATATTAATGAGCCAAACGACCAAGGGAGCTCCAACTATTCAAAGTTATTAAAGACTGCTACATGCCTGGTTCTTACGATAGTCCTGTTGGGAGTGACGTAGGACCCTGTAGCAGAGTCTCAGCATGTACTTGAAGTGAGCGTAACGCTGGTCTCCCAAATCCTCCAATTTCAGCATCGGACCGTCACCTTTGTCTGTGAATGGAGCCGTAAGTATGCCAAAGATCTGAAGAAACAGAACCACCAGACGGTGAAGTCATCAAATTCTCTGCTGGCACTCTCATATGTACATAATGATATAAAACATAGAATATGTAAAGCATTATCAGTCATCACAACAAACTGAACAAGTCTCTGTCCTGTCGCAACTCCGCAGAAAACACTGTGCGTGTGTGGGTGTGTGTGCACACAGACCAACCTGGGCAAGTATGTTCTGTTCCCTCATGAGTTTCTGTCTCTCTCGGTTTGGACTGGAGGTGACCACAGACAAAACATCCTGGCCATTGTTGGGGACCACACACACAAAGAACACCAGGTCCTCCAGCAGCTTAGTCACGAACCTGAAATATGGATGAGAACAAAAATCTAAAAATCACAAAAATACTTTCACTGTCTGAGTGTCAAGGTTGTGTCCGTACCTCCGCTCGTTCTGAGCGATGTTGCCATACTGCAGCTTTCTCACAGTGGATTCCAGGACTTTGCTGGCATCATTGGCAAAGTCCAAATCTCTGACCTCAGACAGTGGAACAGAGACGATGGCAAAAGCCTCTTTGTCCTCCTTAGTGGGACAGGTTCCAATCTGTGGACGACAAAAGCTCTTTTTAAATAATGTACCTGCGTGTTGCATGTGTGCATTTGTATGTTCCATGCATTGACCTTCAGCATGACGGGGCGCTCCTCCTCCACATCAATGGGGACGTTGGTGCTGGTCACCCAGGTGTTGGTGCACAGGTGCCTAAGCCTCACATAGGAGTTTCTGAGGACAAAGGTGACATCACTTTAGCAGCAGACTCAGATTTCACTTGATGACATATAGAAAAATATTAGTCCATCAGTCTTGTGATCTTATTTTTTCTACGTTATGCTTCAGTTTTGCCTCTTTTTATTTATTTAATCCAGAAACAAGTGTCTGGACCTTGAGGTAAAAAATGAGAAGATTATGGGATTGACATAATAAGATGAACTATTTTTTTAAACATCATTGGTTAAACTGGTAATATGAACGATTGTTTCTGCTATTTATTGTTTATTTATATGAAATTGAGATAATTTGTTAGCTTTGTGATATACTGGATGTATTTTTTTACTTTTATGTAAGTGAGATGTTCAAAGTGGCCCTATGCATATTACACCTAAAGCATATATCGTTTGTGATAGGCGGGCTCTTGTGACTGACAGTCTGACCGACCTGGGCACCAGGCAGTCGGCCCTCTGCAGAGTTGTGGCATCCAGCTCAAACAGAGAGGCAATATCATTCCCATGGGGAACAGAAACCAGGGTGAAAGCAATCTTCTCTGCTGCCTGATGCTTCCTCTTGGTGAAAACAGTCTCTGTCTCATTCTACAGCAGCCAAGAACAAACACAGACACACAGAGAAACAATTTAACACACTCACACGGAGAGAAAGCAAAAATCAACATGGCCATCTAATGGAGAGCAGAGGTTGAATGATCTGCAAACTTTCAATTTCACAGACAAAATTCAGACAAAAGTCTAAGATTGTCTCCACTTATCAGAAGCATGTAGTAAAATGTTCGATTTCTTTCAGGATTGGCTGTATCTAGATCATTCTGAAATAATATGTGGGACGTCGGCATAATGCAAAATTCCATCTGACTACTTTGTGCAGCTTCATCCAGATGTGCAGAGTGATGGGGTGACAACTCAATCCAATTTGAAGGCTCCGAGAGCTTTTAACTTTTTTTTTTTTTTTTTTTTAGG
>OMNV01010447.1:131858-150625 GCA_900303265.1 Brotula barbata | reverse complement strand
GAGGGAGGGGGGGTGTTGGAGAGGTGCAGGGGGTTGAGTGGGACCAGCTAGTGACCTCAGACAGAAAGAATGTCCCCGTTTGCTCAGTCGGCCCGCTCCCCTAGCAGCGTACCACACAGTCATCAGTGCGGGGGCCTTTGTGTTCACCTTCCAGACCCCAAACTCCGGAGCAGAGGCCACAGACGAGCTCACAGCAACACCTCCTCCCAGCCGCCGCCGCTGCTGCACCGTTCACCACCGTCTCCCAGCTCCTACAGGTTGAGCCTCTGGCGTTGGTTTCAAAGAGTTGCCTCATATCAAACTTTTCTACAATCCATCCTCAAGGCTGCTTTTCTCTCTGCTGCATGTTATCAAAATGCTAATTGCTCCCCGGTCCCAAAGTCTTAAAATTCTCACCTATTGTGTGGACAGCATTCCTCGGCTGCTCTAGCCATTTATGCGGTTGTTAATGTATTGCCATCACCCGGCATTGTGACACTGTGAGTGTGTTAGTGTGTGCGTGTGTGTGAAATACAGCTATTGCATAAATTTCAGTGTTAGAAGGGGGGGGGGCATGTCTTTCCCATGTGGGGACAGCCATAAAATCAATGGTAGTTTAAGACAACAGTTAAATCTGACTAATCCACCAGATTTATGAGATCTGTGCGCCTCATCCGCCAGACTGGGTGAAGTCATCGCACCGGCGGAGAGACACGGCTGCTGTTAAATGAATTTGAATGGGCCGGCTCTGGGGAAGGCATCGCAGGGGGCTGCAGAAGCCAGACTGCTGCAGAATTTCCCTTTGAGTTTGGATTCCGACATGGGTTCTGATGAATAAAGGCTCACCCAGAGGAATTCAGCCTTTGCACTGGGAGCTGGGAACAACTCACTGTAATGTGGGTCTGTGTTTACATGGGGGGGGGGTTTAGCGCTCCAACTAACTTATTTTTAGGATCTAAAGATCATTTAATCTGTGAAATGTCTGAATAATCCTTGATCTTTATGAATTTTTATATTTGGTCTTGTTTCTTCGTGTGTCATTATAACAAAGGATCATCAACGTTACAATGTGATATCTTTCTTGAGAAACGATAGTCAATGAAAAGTTTCTGCAGAAGAGTTCATGCGTGTTTCTCAGTTGTCGTCATCTTTTGTTGAACTGTGTGTGAATGGTGCACAGTGGTGAGATGAGGCTGGGGGAGGTTTGGAAACTTGCTTGCTGTGTTGATTGTGCATTGGTTTCCAATGGAATAAGCACTGACCTGTTTTAACTTTCTTACGTGAAGTCGGAATTGATATGGAATTGTTTTTAAAAGAAGCTCTTTGTGTGCATTTGTCACGGTTTTAACCTCTTAACAAGATTGCTCCACCTTTACATAGTTTCAATTCAAATTCTAGTGAAAAGCCCAAAGTTTCCTGAGATACCAAATAAATCAGGATGCATTGTGTAGAAATGTGTTTAAAATGAAACACTGGACATCTTGAATGAAGAGAAAGTAAAGGTTACTATAATTTACATATTGTGCAATATAATAATAATAATAATAATAATAATAATAGCATTTTTAAGAGGTATATTGGGTTTTTAATGGATTATACTGGTGTGTACCTCTTTCTCAGACCATTCAATACTATTTTGATACAATGATGTACAATTGTATACAAAAACAGTGATTTTAACCAATAAACGATTTCATGCGATTCCATCTAGCACAGATTCCTTTCAGCTCAGTGGGATTTTACATTTATTGGTGTGTACTTTTGACTGTGGTTATAAATATATTTCCAAAATACTTCCTTTAATAGAAAATTATAAAAGCTGTGACATTACTCTTATCAATATATGGAAAAAAGTGCTCATTGTGAAACAGAACTAAAAATGTTATAATCTAAACAATTTGGCATGAGAGCAGACAAACTGACTCTTTTCCTTCTGTCTGTTTTTCCAGGAAGGAGACTGAGAGGGAAGGCCTTTTACAATGTCAACGGCAAGGTGTATTGTGAAGAGGATTTCCTGGTGAGTGTGTGTATGTGTGTGTGAGATTATTGATTTTGTTTTGTGATAAGTAGACCAGCTGGTAGCACTGTGTCCCCTGCATGGTGGGGGGGTGACAGGAGTGGGTGGAGCAGAGCAAAGGGCTTGCTTATCATCCTACATTCTACTATCCTCAAGGGGAAACGAGCGTCACAGCTACAATTATAGTTTTGCACCACCCCTCCAGTTCACACTAATTTCCCTAATTTTCCCAGAGGAGCTCAATTACCGTCACAAGCTGCTGCCCAGCACTTACATTTAAGAGTGGGAGGAGGGATGTGGGACAGCTGCAGCTCTCCGCCTCCTGGTCCATCTGCTTCAGGTTAACTGGGCAGACAGAGGCCCAAACACTGCTGTTGTATATACTGTATTGTAAGAAGGAGTTCCATGTAGATAAATCCTAAAATGTGCTTGTTCAGCAACTGACAGACTGAAGAAGTCAGTAATAAAATTTTCATGGACTGCAGTAGTTCTGAAGTCCAATAGCACAAATATGAGGCAGTTGGGGGAAAAAACGTCAGGCTTCATTCTTCAAATTCGCCCGATAAATCACACACGATCTCTGATGATTTTGTGGCTCCATAAAAAGTTTAGGTAATGTTAAAAATAATGTCTTATTTTGTATTCCAGTGTCACACAGACAAGCAAAACATCTCGAAAGCAAGGATATTGGTGTCATTCTGCTGTGAAGTTTTAAATTCCATTCTGAGTGCCATTAAAAGGTCTTGAGATGACTTAACTGTAAATAACCTACTCTTGCAGAAACTCTGAGATCTTAGACTGAGCCTGTTCTTGTCAGTTGATGGTTAGCATTAGGAAAGCCCCAAACCAGTAAAAAGGCGCCACAACTTTAATGTGTGCAATATATCGACCTGAAATTAAGCAGCTACAGAGACGGATGGCGACAAGAAGAAACAATTTCGGAGTAAAGTATGTAATAAGATCACTGGCCCACTGATTTTGCTAGCTTTCAGATAAATGGATGAGACCGAGCTCTTTCCACCTTCAGTGAGGCCTGTCACCCTGCGGGGCTTTTGGGGGTGGAGGGAGATGCTGACAGATGGTGGATCTGGAGTGGAGAGGGCAGGGCAGGGGCCACGCTGGTGCACCCACAGCCACAGCTCCAGCCACCCACCTCCACCTGGTAGCCTTGTGTTCTCTACCAGCCCTCCAGTCAGCAGGTCATGACCCGTAGGATTAAGAGCTGCAGATGGTCACCTTCGTTATCTGTGTGGGCTCTGGCTTTAAGGGCAAACGGCTCTCTGTGCTCGTGCCAGAAAAAGCCCCAGAATGCGAATGTAAATTCATAGATTTAATAGGAACCAGCTGAACATAGCAAGGCAATTAAGGTAAAGGTTAAGTGAACTTGTCATTTCAGAGTTAGGAATTATGAAATGCATCCCCCACCCCTGCTTGCTGTAAATTTAAAGAGAGCAACAGCACCCTCTATAGACGAGTTTCAGACTGAAACAACCTCACTGTACTGTATGTTGTAGGTTCTCTTCCAGTAACAGCTGCTATAATTTGCCAGACGTTTCCTTCCTGCCTATTGTTTTCAACAGCAATGAGATCGGCACTTTCTTAAAAAATCCTTAATTCTTAGCAGAGGATGATAAATCCTGTGTCTTTTTCTCACCCACAGTACTCAGGTTTCCAGCAGACAGCGGAAAAGTGCTTTGTATGCGGTCACCTGATCATGGAGATGGTAAGAGCCTTATCAGAGAACACATAGGCACAGTATAGAGTCCATGTGAATTATTGAAGACATGGTATGTGGTTAACTGCACTGCAAGGCAATGTACAAAATGTATTACCACTAAATTCCATGGCCACTTGTGTGTCTGGCTTGTTTATCAGTGCTATAGGAAGTAGAAAAAAACAATTCAGCCAGAAACAGCCTGTCTGCTCTCCTTTTCACATGACATGACATGACACTTCATGTTTTTATCTGGGCTGTTTTTTAAGATGGCGTCCTATTCTGTGATACCAGATAAACCCTGTGGCCTCACTCACTCGTTTTAATCCAATGTGTTCTGCCCATTTGTGCGTGGGCGTCTAGATCCTCCAGGCGCTGGGCAAGTCCTACCATCCTGGCTGCTTCCGTTGTGTGGTGTGCAAGGAAGGTTTGGATGGAGTGCCTTTCACTGTGGACGTCGAGAACAACATCTACTGTGTCAAAGACTACCACACGTAAGGAGAAAACCTCTTCAAGCCTTCACGGGCCTCAAATGTCATCTCAGGAAGATCGTAGAAATGAAATTATCTGCAGATCCTCCTGTCTTTGTCCCAGTATTTCAGTTATCACCGCTCATAATGTTTCCTGAGTTGTCATGTCACCAAGACATACAGTATGAACTTACAAAAATCATGAACAATGGACCCTTGCAGCTTCTCACTAAACTGCTCTGTGGAGATTTCTTGCCTCCAGCTCAGCCTGGATGGAGGCTTCTCTTCATGTCTCTAGCAGATTTCTGATCTGCTTGTCTCTTCACTGACTTCATTGTAGTTGTGATATGCACATGGGTGGAGAAGTGCGGAAAGAATTCCAACCTGGCCATTCTAACAACCAGAGATTAGATGAGAATCAGATCTAAAACCATATATGGAAGTGGCCAAAATCTGATATGGTTAAGAATTTTTCAGATTTGGGCCACGTCAGCCTGAAATGTGAATGTAACAATATTGCACTTAGGGAATAAAAGAACTAGATTGTGATATCATGTCTGTGAAAAAGATTTGAAACTTTGCCCAACTTTTGTTAGGGGAAAAGTGAATCATCTGTAGGAAAGTGTTACTGTTTGAAGTTTTTAATTTCCAATCTCTCTACAATATCAGGGTTTTTGCCCCGAAGTGTGCCTCCTGTAATCAGCCCATCCTCCCAGCCCAGGTAAGGAGCCCATGTCTTCTATCTTAATATCTTCCATCTTTTTTTTCCATGTCATCTCTTGAACATATTTGTTAGAAATCCAGCTAGAAACTACAGCAAAGTTTTGTCCACAGCTAAACCATGACAAAAATCAGTATAAATATTGGTGCAAAACATTTTTGACAAAGCTACAATAAAACTGAGCTACATTTTGAGCAAAGTTACTTTTCACATGGGTATAAAAGCAATAACTGAATTCATGTGTACCTTTCTCACAGTGAGCGCTCACTGTGTGTAACTAATAACAAGCAGGATGGCTCCATTGCATTCAGGTGTGTGTAGCCCTTGAACTGGCCCAACTAAATGGGATGCAGCCGTTATGTTATTGTCTACACCTGTGTTTGATAAGTCTCAGTGTGTGAGAAACATATCTTTCAGCGTTCTTGCGCAGATGTTCATGATTTTAAATCTGGAGCCGTTTCACCCGAGAAGGCAGTGAATAAATACAATTATGATTCTACCATGATTCCAATCTTAAGGGTACAATTTCCTCTTCCTTTAAATGATTTTGTGAAGTATCGTAAATGATGACATAAGTGACACAGTGGTGGGGTAGGGGGGCTGCTGTGGGGATCAAACCTTCTGCTTATTGGACCATCACTGTAAAGGATTCCTGGGTTTACATGCTGTGGGCATCTGGATGTCTCACTGTGTTTCTCCAATCAGGGCTCTGAGGAAACTATCCGCGTGGTTTCCATGGACAAGGACTACCACGTGGAGTGTTACCACTGTGAGGTGAGGCTCGACATTCACATGCAGACACAGTATGTGATTGCATCTGTGCAGTGTGTTACTGTGTGTGAGATGTGTTTTCAGACTCTTGCGATTTGAATGAGACCATGTACACACACAGACCATGCCCTCTGTACAAAAGCCGTTCATCCTCGTCTATAATAACCTAGAAAATATGAAATGATAAAACCCTCTGGATACTGTTCGACCTTTTTGAAAATGTCGTTCCCTGCCAGTAGTTTTGGATTTGAGCAAAAAAACTGTCATTTTGTTCCAGATTTTGTGTGAAAAGCACCGTTCCTCTGTCAGGTTGTGTCCAAGCCCCCATTATGTAATTCACAACTGTTTATGTCTCCAAAAACTGGCATTATGAGTATTTGTTTGTCACCAAACTTCACAAATTCTATTTAAAGACTAGGGAAAACTATGGCATAATTATCTGCTTATATAGAGCAACACAAGGGCCAACTAGTAAAAAATTGGCACAAATACGCACAGGTGCATCAATATCCACACATCATCCTCAAATAGATTGCCAGTCCACGATGTGAGTGGCAAACCATGAGATGGAAGTAGACTATTTTCAACTGCCAAGTGTGAATCACTGCTGCAGTTTGGAACGAATGGGAAACACACACACACACACACACAGAAAGACGGATACTAACCTCGGGTTACAGCTCAACATTGTGACTCATTGACAAAGCACATTCCATCTCGGGGTTCCAAGCCGTGCTGCTTAAGACTCACTTGTGAAATCTCAGTCATCTGGGCACTTACAACCATTAGCAACCTGTGGTGAAAACCTGATTTGTGTTCAGCCAGCAGAACCCACTCCGCTCACGAACAATTATTGTAATTATGTGCAATTGTAGAGTAATTTCTTGTCATAAAATTACGGAGAGGACACTTGTATAATCTGTACGATTAAGTCAGACACACTTCTATGGCCAACATTTGACGTAAAGGCTAGCGGAAGTTGCTGGGGAAAGGGATGTGTGAGCTGCTCTGTTGGCCCAGTTGGCTCCGTGACCCAGACAAGGATTAAGCCAGTTTGAAAATGGAGTGGAAAATGGTAATGGACTGTAGAATTATGTCAGCAATTGGTAATCATTTAGCCCAACGTGGGTGGTCATGTAGACAGAGGAAGGGTAAAGTCCAACTGAATCATACTGGAGATTGTAAATTCATTACATATTGGATGGAGCTCACATGACTTTCATATAGTAGAACTTAGGAAGTGTCCTTAGTGAACAGTCATTCTGAGATCAGATGCAAAAACGCTGTTCAGAAGTTACAGAACCGTGTCCATCTGTGAATCTTTGGTCATCAATGTCTTTAGAGTAGAGAACAATAAACACCAGGGAGGGGCAAAAATACATGAAAATATATGTTTTAATACAAAATACCCCTCTCGTAACGGTATCAAAATCAAATAAAAAATATTTACTCCAAAAATATATCAAAATAAAATACAGTATTTTGGGTTTTGAAAGTACAAAAATCCATTTGTTGCAGGCATACAATCTAAATCCTTAAAGATTAACTTTGTTGTTTTTAACCAGATGTTTTTTGTGTTTCTCTGATGTGGAGCCAGGTCAAAGTCAACTTGATGATTATTTTTTTGTTTTTTTTAAATAAACTTTATTTTTAAAAAGTAAATTATACAAAAAGCTTTATACACCTAAAAAATACAACTATAACTAGCATGGTAATATAGAATAGTATTTTGTGTTGGAATATGTATTATAAATACAGCTATCGTAAACTCTGCCCATCCTCAAATAGAGTGAATCTTTGTTGTCTCCAAGGTGCATTTTGGTGTACAACAAGGCAAAAATCAAAAATATTTGACTCCCACTACTTCTGGCTCACTGGTAAGGTAACTGTATATGTCCTCAGTAAATAAAGTTCAGTTGCCGGGCACATCTTGACTTTGTGTAAACAAACACACAGGTCTGCTGCGGTTATATTTTGTGACACGTGTCTCTTTCTTCCAGGATTGTGGTCTGCAGCTGAATGATGAGGAGGGTCACCGCTGTTATCCACTGGAAGGTCATCTGCTTTGCCATAGCTGCCACATCCACCGACTGCAGGCCCAGGTACCCACCCATCCGCCGCCCAACTACCCCCTCCATGTCACCGAGCTCTGAGGAGGAGAGGAGTTCAGCAACCAGAATCCAACTCCTGCCTCCAGCCAGGTGACCTGAGGAACCAGCCAACGTAAGAGTGGCCTGAACCCCTTCAGCTTGCACACCCAGGGAGGCCTCTGTGTGGCCATGTGAGCCACTAACCCTGTCCTCATCGGGACGGCCAGGCCATGGACTCCAACTCAAAGTACCGCTCCCACCACAGCCCTGTTGTCATATGATGAGGCTGGGAAAACTGGTTCCCCTCCTCCTCCATATGTGGTTTATTCCTCCCCCTTCCCTTTGGGTGCCTAACCATGAAAGCCAAGACCCTGGCTCGCCCAGAGGCCCCCGGTGACGTCACACCTCCTGACCCCTGCAAATTCATCAAAGAGAGCGGTTTGGATTGGAGGGAAGACAGCATACTTTTCTCTCTCAAGCTACTTCCCTCTCTTCCTCTCCATGTTTTTCATTCCGGCGCCCTGACTGAAGATTACTGCAATGAATTCACCAGCACCGCGATCGCTGAGAACGCTGCTAATCATGGCGTCGGGAAGGCCAGGGAACGAGCCACGGCATTCCAGTGCTGGCTGGACCGGACAGAGCCCAGGGTGGGCATGCTGTGCCTTCAGAGCGAGCTCTCCCAACGCAGCTCGTAACATTAACACGGAGCCCTGCTAAAGGCTATGCAAAGCGCCTGCTAAAGGCCACCCAGCGCCATGACGGGGCAAAGACACTCATCCTGCCCCTCACCAGTGAACCGATGCACCGTAGCACCAGTGGCCCCGCCACAGGCCCGGAGGACTGACTGACATTCCAATTAGACATCTTAGATGTGACCTTGAGAGATTCACAAGCAGTGTCTTAATTAATGATTATATATTGACAGAAAAAGAAAAACTTAGATGCACATAGATTGTCTTCTATATATGAATATATATTTTGCAGAGGTTTTCCACATAAGATCCTAGAAGTAGTTTCTTGTTGTTTTTTTTTTGTTGTTGTTTTTGTTGCTGCGCTTGTAATAATACCAGAGGCCAAACACGCTGTCTGTCACACAGACTGGGGCCTCTGACGCTTCCATTTTTATCATTTCTTCTCCAGGACCTGAGGCCTCCTCAGGCCCCTGTGTCTGTCAGTGGGTCAGAGATCCACAGGCTGTTTGGGAACAGACTTGGTTCAGAGGGTTCGTGCTTTCAATGCAGAGTGTTTGTTTCATCTCACTGTGAGTACCAGTTATTGAGTCTTTAAGATAATGGCCAATGACACATGAAAGGAAAGTTTAGAATTGTACACATGTACTCATAATTGTACACATGTACTCATATTTGCTGCTCCTTGCAAGTGTAATCGATGCTCCAGTTTGACCCAGTCACTCCTTACCCGTCATGAGAATGAACAGGTCACCGGGAGCATGAAATAATAATAATAATGATGAAATAATAGATACATTCCACCAAACAAGGCAATTTCAGCAGCGACCTAAAACTAAGAGATCTTTTGAAGGATGCACTTCGCACGTCTGTAGGAAAATACTTAACACCAATCATTTCAGCTCCCTAAATGGAGGAACTGCTTTGTTTTGGCTTACTCTGATCCAACACCATATTCATTCGCCAGTTTTAAGTACCAGGAAGGTGAATATGACACTGGCGATTCATGTACATATGTTGATTTGTTTAATGTGGCTCCTGTAGCAGAGAACGTATTGTTTGTCGTTTTAGTTGCTGTCAGCACTGAGTGTGTTTTTCCAGTACTGGACCACGTGGTTGGCCTGACCTGTCTACCTGCCTATAATGAAGCACTAATTGGCAGTGAAGTATTAAGTCCTAAGTAAATTGATAAGTAGTATTGCGTATGGTTTTGAAGATTTGGTGCCCTCACTGGAAAATGAGATAATAACACCCAAACCGTTGCTCTTCTATGATGTAAGGCACAACAAAACATTCCATTGTTGCAGTTTGATGTCCCTCAACATTCACATTGCACCATTGTAGATTATTGTGTTGTATAATAACTTCCAAACGAGTGCTCTTTCAACATTAGTATGTTTTGTGTAATTTATTTGTGTACAGCACAGAACAGGCATAAAAGTAAAGATTAAGCCCTGTATTGTAACGCTGATTGCAGGAGTTGACTTATTTTACTCTGCTCATTTGGTACTCAGAGTGAAATGAAACAAACTCGAGTGTACCTACAAACAACCCTTTGCCCTCTGTCTGATCCTTGCTGTGTTTCCAGACAGTGGTTTTGTCACGTGAGCACTGAGAACACAGTGTGTTACTATGAGGAACCTCCACTCGTCCGCGTGCCTTAAGACACAACAGGCACGTTTGTGATCTGCCGTGTAGTTTGATGGAGTGTTTGGGGAGGACGTCCCCGAGAACCCGGAGCTGCTGGTCCCACCCGCGGTTCCAGGGAGTCCCCCATGTTCCCTTTGTTGGTTGTGACGTTGTCACTGTGCGTGTGTGCGCGTGTGTGTGTGTGTATGCGTGCGTGTGGATGCAGACCTGCTTACATGAATGTTTTACTGTGTGAACTGAGATCTGATCGTTCTGTGTGTATTTGTACATATGCAAATGGTTCTTCATCAAGTTTGCTGCGTATTGAATATACACTCATGTCCTTCAAGCAAGATAAAACCTACATGAGAGAACAGACCTGTTTTCATATTGATACTGTGAGCTGTGTTAGTGCTGGGAAAAGTTACATTAACTCCACTTGTTGGCCAAGTTTTGTCGAATCTTGGCACATAGATCTGTCTTATTACCTGTAAAGTGATACTCCAGTGATTTCACAAAATGTTCACAAAATTAACATCCAAACTAGGTCACTGTTGTTGCTTGTGTTCCCAAATGGATAGGGTAAAGTTCAAGTCAAACATTCTGGGAAAAAAAAGAAAAAAAAGTCAGAAATCTTATCTAAATCTAATCTTATAATTCTGACAAAAGGCAGAACTAAAAACGAGCAATATTCTGAGAAAACATTCTGAGGTTTTTTTTTTCCACTTTTTAAGAAATCTTCCTATTCTTTCAGAATTCTTAGATTAATGTCAGTAATTTGACTTTTTCTTCTTTTCTCTCTTTCTCTCTCTCTCTCTCTCTCTCTCTTAGCCCTAATCCTACATACATATTTCGTGAAATACAAATATTTTCACAGTTGCCTCAAGTCATGTTGTCCTGTATTTTACACTGAAACGTCTGCATTTGTAATGTGAAGTACAGTGGCTGGGAGAATGTTGCAGCGATATGAAAGCAGGGTCTTGTAAAGCAAAAAAAAAAAAAATGCAGAAAAACATGTTTACCATTTTACAAGACATTACCATCATTATAGCATGACGCAGTTCTATTTTCAAATCCAGAAGCTTCTTTAGATTTGACTATTGCCTTCATAACTTCCATGTTTCTACTGTTGAAAAGTAAAAGGTTTGATTCAAAGTCCTGCAGGTCTGGTAAATGAACACCAAATACCTCCAGAATACGGCAACTTCAAAATATCACCAGTGACCTATTTCAGAAATAGAAATAGCTAGAGTATCACTTTAAGACTCAAATATGAGAAGATTTTGGATTTTTTTAGATTTTGGAGGACTGCAGAAGCCTCAGATTCCAGATTCCAGTTTGGATGCACGCACCAGCTACAGTATGTGTGCTTATTTCAGATATGAACCGATGTTTGTAAATGTATACACTCGTGTGTGCACGTTTGTGTGCGTGTGTGTACTGATGGCTGAGCCATATGAGATGCACACACACAAACACGTGCACATCTCTGTGTTTGCAGGGCAGTGCAGCATCCAACCCCACATAGCGACCCCTGCTTTTGGTGAGGACACGTGCTCATCACAGACCTCCAGCACTGCATCGCTGAGTGTTTGGGGTAAAGTTCATGGATAACCACATTGATTAGTTTTTCTACAACAGCTCATGGTGCTGTACTGACCTGACTTTCAGCTGTTGTACTGTCCGATACGGCAAAGGTCTGGTGGTCCGCTCATAGAGAATAACTTCACAAAACGCCGGCCCCAGGGTCTTTTTCATACTGTAACAAATGCAGGTCTTACTAAATACTACTGAATGTGTCAAAGACAGGCGGAAGCAGGGGTCAACAGGCAGAAAATGCTCTGTGATGTCTTGAGTTCGATAGGAATGTAATAGTGAATCGTATATGATTGACAAACTCGCCTTCTCCTCCCCGTTGTATATTTGTAAAGGCAAAAAGGAAAAGGACTGTCCATGTGAGACGCTCCCTTGTCATTAAATATGTCCAAGGGTTTTGATTAAGAAGCGTACGTAAACGTTATACTTGAAGACTGAGGCAGATTGTCTGCACAGCCCCCCTAATATCAATCCCAAATCTGACAGAAGAAAAGTTGTTTGGGATGTTTTAATACATCTTTAAAAGTACTACTCCAATGTGTATTGCATAGCACACAGCTAGTTTCCCTGTACATAAAGAGGCTAGTTTTTAATGTCATTTTTCTGTCAGAAATCACGTGGAAAGGGAAGCTTTCATCTCTTACTGTTAGCTCCAATAAGCACACCTCCACCTGTCACATATCTTTTAAATTTTTACGTGTTTTGATTACCTAGATGGTTCATAAAAAAAAGGAAACTAGATCTATTTATCTAAACAAGAAAAAAAGTCTAAAGTTATTTAATGTATTAAAAATCGGGACGTATCATTTAACTGTAGATGACATAATCTGCTTTTTCAATAAAGTGGTTTTGTAGCTAACTGCACCAAAGGTCTCCCTTCTTTTCTCTTTTATGTGTAGTTTATCATAATTTTGTGTCTTTTATTTCATAATGACTAATGATTTTTATAATAATTTTCAATAATTTCATGACCTTAAATTTACTGGACAGTTTTGTTGAGGTCTTCAAGTGTGAAAACATTCAACATTCCATACTCCATGTCACTTCCTCCTCAATAAATCCATACTTCTTATCTGGGTTCAGTTCCCGACCTCCACTTTCCCTCTCTCTCTCGCCACGTTCTCCGGCTCCTCCTGGGGCATCCCTAAGACGTTCCCAGACCAGATGGGATTTATAATCCCTCCTGCGTATTCTGCGTCTGGAGCCAGGGTCTCCTTCCAGTGGGACGTGTCTAGGGAGCCGTCCAAGAGACATCATAATTAGATGCCAGAACAACCTCAGCTGGCTCGAGCAGAGGTTCTCCTCCGAGCTCCTTCCTGACGTCAGAGACCTTCACTCATTTTTTTTTTTACTCAGCTTAACTATTAATAGTTGAGTATATAAAAAAGAAAAAAAATATTAACTTCTAACGGCCATTTCCACAGAATGCACACTGAGGTATTTGGTATCTCTGAAAACTCCACCAGAATCTAAACTTCGTACAGATTATCCCAATCAGCCATAGAGATAAAGGTCACCAAACTGGAAGCTCTCCAAACCTCAGCCCCGCCTCCGTCTTTGAAAAACAAGAAAAACACAATTGGCTCCCTTCTGTCTGTTGATTTTATCCACTGGTGTTTTTCCCTTCTATGACCATCCAGAAGCTGTGTACATTTATAAGTTTATCTCAGTTATTGACACAAAACAAACAACCTCAACAACCAACCACATAACCAGGTGGAAATAAGAAAGAAAACCCACAAAGCACCATCAAGCGTTAAAAAAGGATGGCTTTCACTGATCCTCCATCACCAGTGTTTCCTCTAACATGGGACAGTTTAAGGGCCTAAAGTACTGATGCTGTGCACAGCTAGTAACAAATGTTATATAATTACATCCAGGCACGCAACCCTCTGGCCTGTCATGTGATGGGCTCTCCCTGAGGGACGATGCCCTGCACATAGTTCGTACTGATGGTCAGATAATCCCAGGCCTGGAAGAGACGTTCACAAGCCTTCATACAAAATCTCTATCGGATACAAGAGTTGGGTTTGGCAGAAACGGCCATGAGTAATCTGACTTTAAAGACAAGATACAGAGGAAACTGGACAGAAGTTCATCCTCTATCACTGACGCTTTGGATTGTTGGATCTGTTCCAGCACATAAACAGTGGGAATACCAGCCCATGTGATAAACAGCGCTAATAAAATGTCAAAGTTTTCAGTTAACCCCTTCAACACTGGTCTGTGAGGTATTTGAAGATGGCATTTGAAGATTTGCTTTACTAATCCTCAGTTTTCTTTTTAAGATGTGGTATTTTTAATTTTAATTAAAATTATTTTTATTGTTTTATTATTAGAATGTTTTGTGTTGGTTTCATTTTTGATTTAGATTTACCCAGAATCCACCCTAACACGTGAGGTTTGTGTTAATAATCTTGGTGCAAAATATGATAGATAATGATTAGCATCTCCTGATATTTAGTATTTGTGTAAACTTTGGGCATTTCACTCAAATTTTAAATAGAAAAAATATTATATCAAGATAAATTTTGATGAATTTTGTCTTCATGTAATTCTTCAGCTGTCATATTTCACAGACATGAGCATGAGATGGACAAAACATGAAAGAAAGAGTATTTTTGAAGAGATAGTTCTTTTAAAGATGAACCAGGATGAGGCCTCCTCACTCAGATCCACGTGCTTGTGATATTTTGGCCCTGAGAGCATAATTTGCTTCAAAGTCTTTGAGTGTGTTCTCTCACTCCAGCTGTACTATAAATAATTTATTTTACACAGCATCTTCATTTGATTGGTTTATCTTTTATGTAACCAGGCAACCTAAATTCCCAACACCAGCTTGAAAATATTGGCCGGAGGGAAACAGATACAAGACATTCTTTCTTTTTTATATTTTTATGTATCCTGGGTGTGTTGGTTGTTGTTGATGTGATTCCCAAACCTTCCTTTCTGTTTGCAGGATCAGTAGCTGTGGGTATTTGATTCTTTTTATCTTTAGTACCATGGGACGGGCATGCACAAACGAGCCTTTCACATACGGTTATTTCATCAAAACCACTGATTATTCCACACTTAAAGTAAACGTCTTGTCCGTATAATTTCACTGTTCGTCGCCTTTTAAGATGGAGGATCACATTGAACACGTCTGCTTCTGCATGTGAAGTCTCTAATCAGTGATTCTCTGGTGTAATCAGAAGCCCTGAGCCAACATCTGCACCATTGCCAGAGCTCACAGTGAAAAGATGAAAGTCAACCTAATGCCAGAGGACATTTTGTTTCCTGAGCCAGAGACCACTTTTATTAGCACTGTAAAAATATCTCAAAAACTTTCTATTATTTCCTTGACGATTGGAGCTGTTTGTAGAGATTGAAGCATCACAAATGCTACAGCCGTCTCCGCTGTCATCCTGTGAGTGAGTGGGAGGCTTTCAAAATGCAATTGTGCTGGAACTCTTCTAAAAGCAAGTGCGGTCGTAGCCCCAGTGCTGGGCAGTGCTAAATTGCTAAATTGCTGCTTTTTGGCTCAGAAAACCAAGAGGGGGAAAATGACAGGAAGTGCTCTGATTGGCTGACAGACACCAGTGACTCACAGATAGCAATTAGGTCTGGCTGTGCAGTACTCGTACGGTCCATCTTAAACAGTAACAAGATCAAATTGCTTTATTGGTTGTCAGAAACAGCAGTTTTTAAAGTGTATTTGCGACCGGAGCAAATTACACTTGTCGATACTCTATCATGGGATAAATGTGCAAAAAAATGCATGATTTCTTTTTTGCTCCAATAACGTTCATCTCAGTGTGCGATGAAACTCGTCAGCTGTCAGATATTTCACAAATATGGAAAAAGATGAGCTAGAGATGCAGAAATATCACAAAAGAAAGCCCCTTTGTCGATGGATGTGGAATCAGATGTTGTCAGACCGCCCTGCCATTCTCCCTCCTGTCCAGCAGATGTCGCCCTCTTGCTTCACCACTCACCCAGCCCTACATCCAGGTTCCGTTTCCTGCTCAGTAGTTATCTGACACTCATTAGTCTCTGTATTTGGCCGGTGTTTTTTCTGGCCCACCTATGCAGCCCCTTTTGATGGTTATCGCTCTCATTGACCTCTGCCCTGGACTTCCCTCATCGTCATTGAACTTCTGTGTACCTGAATTTGACATCGTTGCTCAAATCTGCTTTTGGGTCTATAATGGTGAAGTTGTGTTGGTGACCTATTTTGCAATGTTCAGAAATCGTCATGGACACGCCCCTGGATCCCAAACCCTAAAAATCGAGCGTGATTCATGTGGTTTATGTGGTTCATGTGGTAAGGTAACAATCAGGATGAAAACAAGAAGCAGCCTTACGTCAGCCTCAGCAGCACGGAGGAGGGCATATTGAATGTAGAATTCCAAGCATATCGCAACTTCACTCTGAGCATAGTAATATTTATACCACAGGTAGAGGTGGATGCGTAAAGGCGCCATCTGCCCGCTGACTGAGCTCTCCTGAAAGCTGAACAGTGTTCAGTGTGAGGAGCACGCTGGTGTTGGTTGACAGCTCCATGAGTCGGGGCACAAAGCGCTCTTTATGTGTGTGAGGGTTCCACCCTGTGACTCAGTGTGTGTGTGTGTGTGTGTAGGTAGCGGAGCCCCAGGGGATGGGCTGTGAGGTGAGCTCTGTTACACTGCACAAAAGAACACCTTCCCTCTGGAACACACAGGTTCCTGCGCTGCCAGGAAATGAGTGAAAATATGCTGGCCACAGGATTACCTCATACGCTCTCAGTCTATGGTTACTCCAACTCTGGATGGCTAGTTTGTTCCCTCATTGACACAATGGAATCCTGCATCCTGTCGACCTGATACTGTGGCCAGTGCGGCCCTCACCCTGCGAACTTCAAACGCTTCTCAAAGCATGCTGCGTATTTGGGATGTGGTAGTTTTTCAATCTTTATGACTTTTTTGAATATTCTGTTTTATCTTAAAGTGAAGAGCCCAAAAATTCCAAAGATACCAAATACATCCGGATGGATTCTGGAGAAAGTGGTATAAAATTACACCCAACACTTCCAGAATAAGGAGAAAAAAAGTTTTAAAGTACTTTTCTGCACAATATTCTTAATTTATTAAATATAATGTGAAAAGATCTTTCAACGATCCCTTAAAGTGGACCAAATTACTACTTTATTTACCAGCGTTTAACTGGTTAAAATGAATGGAGAAAAAATTCTAATTTCACAAACTTTCCCCTCCTCCCACTCCTTCATATTTTCACATAGAAATATCATTCCACTGGAATGACTATGACAACTATATCAATTGGTTGCCAACTTTTCCCAGGATTCATAAAATCATCACGATTGAAAAATCACATTTTCCCAAAACTGCCACTTTGAAACTTTACTTGTTCTGCACACTTTCGGCTAGAAACTGCAAACAACCTTAGTTTGTTTAACACGGTTGAGACATTATGGGACAGAATTTTAAATTTGTCTTAAATATCCAAATGTCAACATAATTGAAGTACATTTTTCGACTCTATCCACAATTTACCAATGTCAACAAATGGAGGCACTGTTCAAAATGTGCTGAAACGTTCTCTTTCATTAGTGTTGCATCATGTAAAATTCAAAAAATAACCTCTGATAGAGGAAAACATCAGCTCAAATATGCAGAGGCTGCTCCTTAGTTGTCTGTGATATTTTCAGATGAATACATATTTTATCCTCTGCTATTGTCACGTCAGGTTTGGTCTGGTCAGGGCCCCGTCAGTCAGTGCAGAAATGGTCCATTATTTTGTGCATCAAAGATTCATCCACAGCAGTTTGCCAGAATAATTGCCAAAACTGCCAGAGTTAGAGAAAGAGTAAAGTAATAGCCAAGGAAATCTAGAGTAAAATGGCAAAGAAAGGAAGTGTGGGAGTATTTGTGTCCTCCAGCGTTCCAATACTGACTAAGGAACAGGTTGATGCTTGTATTTGTGTATTTATAGAGTTATGTTGAATAAACACATTTCCTTACAGTGGATGTAAACCTCCACGTACAATCGGACACCAACATCTCAGCCACGTTCCTCTCGTGTAACTCGTAAATCTCCTCATGCAGCACAGAAGATCCGTTTGCTACCAAAGCAATGTTTAGCCTGACTGAAGAACATCTTGATTGCAGTTTCTCACAGAGGGAGGGCCACGCCGTCCGTCCTTCCCTTCAGCAGTTGATGACGATCAGATGTGTATACAACGTGTGAACTTTGATCTGGGAGCACATCCTTCTTGTATTTAATGGGTAGGAAGTGAGTTTATACAGTGAAGGGATTTTAATGGGATTTTCCATGTGGACTCCAGCAACAATGCATTCCAACATGGATGTGGCAAATCAGGGATCTGAGGAAATTTGGGATGACGGAGAGCCTGAGCAACAAGGGGGCCAAGTGGAGCACCCAGCACACCCCGGGGCCGGCTGCTGGCTTCCTATGCTGCAGCTCTGCCCACACACTTAAGTTAATCTTTATATAACTCCAGCAGTCGTGGGAAAAAATGGAGCTGGACCTGATGGATTTTTTTTTTTTTTTACTGCCTGCAGGGTTTCTGTGTGGCTGCTGTCAATGACAACCTCAGGCTGCAGAATGGGAGCATCCACGGGGTTAGGTACTGAATGTGTGGATGTGGATTCAGAGCTCACGTTTAAAATAATAATCCTTAACTTCGTATTTCACGTTACTCCCCCGCGGCGTTTTTGACATACAAGTCTTTTGAGTCATTTATCGATTTCACATGCGTCTCCCTATAGGATTTTTAGAAAATCGTGCCTAACCTGACGTTCTCGGGAAACTGGTAAGGAAGGTAACAGGTAAGGAAGACTGCTCCAGGAGGGCGGATCTAGTTTGGGCGAGCCAACATAAAAAGACAAAAACAGAACACAAGGAAAAGAGAGAAAGTGTGGATGGACATATCCCGTCTCCACAGTCAATAATCCACAAGGATTATCACTTTAATCTGAGAGAAACTTTGACTTACAGCTTCCTGCATGGAGCTTATATTCGAATGTGAGATGAAGCGTTCTGACACAGATTCACATGAATATTAAGGCTTGTTTACGTGCAGGGAC
>OMNV01010447.1:96961-121938 GCA_900303265.1 Brotula barbata | reverse complement strand
TCTTTTTTTTTTTTTTTTTTTTTTTTTTATTATCCCCTACCACCATCATAAAGTATGATCGATTCGTCCCACGACGGTCCTTATTTTTGAGGTAATAGATTTAGGTGAGACTGAATAATAATGGGAACCAGGCGTTTGCAGCCACCCTGTTTGACTACATGTCCGATAACGGACCTGGGGGTTCGTCGTTTAATGTGCTGCGGTTTGCAATGGTCCAACACACGACAAATACGTTGTAGGTTAAAATTCCACATACAGATAAAACACGTGTACTGTCATATCTTATTTTAATGTGACATGTTACGATTGGCCAGAAAAAAAAATAACGGGATGAAGGTAAAAGTGCATTAGCGTGCTAGCTTACAACCGAGTGCTTGTGTCTGTGTAGCGGCTTTGCGAGTGTCAAAGTCGGTTATGCAGTCTGGTTAAGGTAGCAGTCATTTACCGTGTGTGCGCGCGATTGTGTTTTTGTGTCGTTTGGTTTCCCACCTTTTGGCTTGGTTCACTGATGCCGCGGAAGTCTTTCCGGCGACACCGCATTTAGGGCGTTAAAAGGCCGTATTAATAGCTGCGACATAGTGTTCCCATGACTTGGGCCATATCTTCCCTCAGAGTTTCGATGAAACTGGCTAACTGCGCTTGCGGGGATTTTGTTTCACCTTCCTGCTAAATAGTGATCGGATTCTAAAATAGTACGCGAACACTGACACAAAACTAAGCAACTAGAGAGCTTTCGGTCTTATTTTAGTTTCTCCCCATAGTAGTTCAATGTGCTCCATAAATGCATTCAAAGCAAATCGTCGATCAATATTGCTTCAACATCCCCGACGCTAGTATGGCGGTATTGTAAAATTATCTTCCATTGAACTTTACAGAGCAATTGTGCAGCTGTAGCAACTGAATACCTGCCCGATGCATCAAAAATCTGCTTCTATTTAAATCTTAAAAACGCACTGTGCTGAGACAACCACAATGATGACAGCAGTATTAGTTTTTTCTTGTGTATTCGTTCCAAATGAATAACACTGCTCAACTTCTCTGGAAGCATGACTGTATTCACAGAGGGCAAATTTTCTGTTGTTTTGGCTTAAGGCTTGAAGTGCCAGGGGTTTCACTCTTTCACACATTGAAAATCAACTGGTTGTCAGTGCTTTACTGAATAGATTTGTGGGTTTGAATGCAGTCTCCAAGTAGGTTTTTGTTATCTCAATGGTTGCTCTTGAAGTGCGATTGAAGGTCCCCGTTCTTTGGCACAACTTTGCAGCTTGAGAGGATCAGTTTTCAAAACCCCAAAGTTATTATTTATGGGTTGTAAATGTTATTAGCCATTGTCACTATTTTATAACTAAAAAAATCTGTGCCCTGAAGAGTAGAGGCAAATAACCGTCATCAGGAATGTACTTGTGGCTGCTAAAATTTTCTAGGCTCATTCTAATATAATAAAGGTGATTGTGTTCTGTGTGCTTTCACTGTGAATACTTCAATTAAATGCCATGAATTTGAAACAAAGTAGTTTTTACTGTTAAAATTTGTTGGATAGTCTGATGAACAAGGGGCCAAACACAAGCTTTACTGACTTAAAAATCGTATTAGAAGTGTCTTGTCTGACTATGAAGTAGGCTGTCATACATACATAGGTCGTAGGACAGCTTTTATTGAAATAACCCTGAATCTACGTGTTGACATCTGTCGCAGCTGTGTCACTCTGAAAATACATGCTTTGCTCTGCAAAATTCCTGTCTCTGTTTAAACTCATTCTCTCCATTGGATTAGTCAACTCTGTGTTTGAATGGCCCTAACGGCTGGTGGGCCCGTGTTAAGGCTGTGGTTATTTTTTTGACTGTGTTACTTGTTGACAGTAACAACAGATATGACAAGGAGTGACACTTTCCCGTAGGCTAACATCCGGATGCATGTGTGAAGAAGTCAACCTACAGTCACAAGATTACTGTTTGTGCTTGCCTCAGGTGGAGTGCAGTCTGGGCCTGTGGTGTATTGGTGCTGTTTTCACAGACCAGAATAATGTTTGTTTTAACAATGGAGCACTCTAGTTTTATACGTGAAGTTTTACATCATATTATCTCTCCGGTCTCAGAGGAATTTTTGATGGGGCATTGGGCGAATTACTGTACAGTCAAAAATGTGTATAATTTTCTTGATTTATTTCAATTGTCTCGTGTCTAAATGTGAATTACCGATTCATTCGTAAAGCAATTTTATAGACGTGAGTATTAAAACTCTACCCTCATGTCAGATTTAGTTTCCGTTTCTTTATTGAGGTTATCACATCAGAAAAGCATAATTTGATAGCATCCATTAGGTACCACTTCATTGATATACTCTACATAGACACATAATTTGGATGTATAAGCACAGATCCATGGTTCACAGGGATTGTCTGGTCTGAAAATACATTGATGATAAACTCCTGTCTAGCAACTGGAGAAACAAACCTGGTGCAGATAGGGAAGGGTTTGGATGCCTCCTCCCATTAAGTTTGAGATAATGTCCACCTACAAGATATTTTATCTTACCATGCACTTTGTCTGTAACCCGATGGCTACAGGCAACCAATTTGCATCATGCAGTACAAAGAGACAATTTTCGATTGAAAATGAACAAGTTAATGAGGGATGAGGCTAGTGGTTTGCTTACTGGGGAGAGGGCCTCTGACATGGGAAATTTCACCCATGTCTCCTGGGATACCGAGTAAGGCTTAGCTTGTGGTCAGCTATTTGCCCCTCAGTCAAACATTCCCAGTGAGATGCATGAATGATTGGGCACTGTAGATGATCCAATAAAACAAGAATCAAGGCTGCCATTAAATGCCTGTGTAATGCCATACCTGGTTCATCCTTTCCCAAATCATTTTGATTGTGCTTTTTCATAAGCAGCTCCTCGGTAACGGTCACTTACCAAACACTATACGTTATTGTGTATTTTTGATAAATTTTTAAAGGAGTAATAATCTGCTTTTGTAAAATTTGATCTCTTTGGCTTATACATTTTTGAAGTTATTGTAGTTCCTGGTTTACTTGCCTTGATTTTCACAGTGTTGGATTTCCCGTTTTGCTGATTTAATGCGATGTCTTAATTTTGTCGACTTGCATGGCAGTTTCACATCACGTCTCATTGTGCGGGAAGTGAAAGAATGAATTCTTAAGTTTTGTCTTGGCTAAAAATACAGCTCCCCAGTAGTTGGCATGCTGCAGAACCTGTGACCTCGTATAGAGCTTTCTCAATATAGGCTGGGGGAAGCATTTCCATCCCCATAGGTTGCCACCAGCCTTACATGAATGGAGCTGATGTCAGAGCCTTTCATCGCAGCTCTCACTTGTTGCAGCCTACCTTTTGGGCACACTAAACACATGCTACGTACACTGCTTTTTTGGAGGGGATATCTGAGCTCATTCTGTTTGTGTAAAGTCTATTTTTTGAAAGGTAATGTATGAGTCACATTGGTTGCCATCCTCCGATGAGATGTGAATTGATATGTCTGTCTGGGTTTTAGTCTTTTCAGTCTTTGAATGGGTCATGTGTTGAAATGTGTGTTTGCATGAGGCACATACCTGTCTGGTCCTTGAGTTTGTCCTTTGTTACAGTGGCCTGTCTTTTGCTGTTTTTATTAGAGCTATAAGTTACCTTTGCTGACAGTTATAATATTACCGGTTAGCTTAATATGATCCTGTCTGTTTTCCAACTTCATCAACTTATCACTCTATACATTTACATGCACTGTATTTACACTGTGATAAGGAAATAAATTGTATTTTTCGAGCATGATATAAATAACCTAGCACTAATTGTTTCAATTGTGATGAGGTTGTAAAATGAATTTTTTGTATTTCATAATGCATTCCATTGCTTTAAGGATGTAAACATCTTACTTGGAGTATGCTGCTTTCACGTGAATTTCCTTAAAGGGCAGTTGCCTCATACTGTGATTACACAACACGTCATGTATATACCACAGAACTCCTATTGATTCCGTGCACGTAATAGGACTTAATCGCTTTTTCGCCTTTCATCACAGCACAAATGCTCTGAGTACTTGCAAATGAGAGCATGTAAATGTACTGACTAATGTGAGCATTATTTTCTTCTCCCTCCCAAACTCACTCAAGAGAGGTTTGCCTGTATAACGAAACTGTTCCGTCACAGTTTTAGACAATATGGATTTAACAAACATGTATTTCACTTATTCATATGAACGATGTTTCATTGATAATTGAGACTGAGCAAAAATGCATCTTTAGTACTGAAATCCTTAGTAGAACAAATATGTGACCAAAACAGGAATCATTGTGGAAACAAAAGAAAAATTGACCCCCACCCACCAGACTTTCAGCTGCATGGAAAATACTTCCAGAAGAAAGACTGTATTGACGAAATAGCTATTGTTGCAGATGAAGTGAATATGAAATCATAGCCAAGACCTTTTATTTTTCACTTCTGCTCACAAAGTCATGCAGCTGCATGTGTGTGTGTGTGTGTGTTTTTTCTGCGTGTTGGTATGAGGAGACCAGAGCCTGCCTCAATACTCTCCTTGTGTTCTGTGGGCAAGAGGAGCCTGGCTCAGCTCCTGTCACACAGTTGCTCACGGCACTTGTCCTGTCATTTGGATTGACCCCCCTCGACCTGTCTGCTGAGTCTGAGACTTCACTTTATCTTATCTGCCTGTGGAATGTCTTGAGCGCTTCGCTTGCCCAACTTAAAATGTGTTTTTCTAACACTCAATTAATATGTTCTTTTTGCTATATTCCCCAGAATGACATGATATTTTGAGAAGGTGTTTTACAATACGGTTAGTTTTCGTGACCTGCCTTTTGTGCTTGTTTGAACCCACATTAAGAGGGTTTTGGGGAAATGCATTCCATTGCTTCATTGGCAACAGATGTAGTGGAGAACATTTTTTTCCTTTGAGCTGAACCTTGTGGAGAGTCTAAAAACAGTGCGGTGTGGCCCATAGGGCAGCTGTTTTGCCCATGGTGGCTGAAATAGACTTCATGAGAGAGCTAATGCTGGGCCTGTGGCAGGAGCGTCAGAGGGCTTGTGTGTGTTTCACAGTGGCAGATGGATAAGAAGCTGTCAGCATGGGTAACAGCTGCCCCATCCCAACCTATTACCATGGTAGAACATAATCAGTTTTTTATGGGGCAAGATTTGCTCTCACTGACCAAAATCTGAAGGTATTTTGAACACACTTGGGGGTGCATTTTGAAATATAAAATCCTAACTGATCAGAGTAATGACAAATTTAGACTCTGGTCCCTTTTTATTCAGTGAAAAAGAATTGAAAGCCCAGAAACATAATGGGACATATTGGGAGCATACAGTATATTACTACTAAAATGATGAGAGTTCTCCAGAGGATGTTTTTCCAGTTGAATCAGTTATTCCAGGACTGTTGTTTTATACATGAAACATGTATATTGTGAAACAATTACAATCAGTGGCCTGCCACCAAAATGCGGGCTGTGTCCGGAATATGTGAACGTCTGGTCACCTCAGTGTTTGTCTCTACAATCCACTGTCCTCATCACTTAATTTAACGTACCCAATGCTAAATGATGTTGGCTATTTTGATTGATATTCCACCCATCCATCCTTTACGTACAGCTTATCCTTATTAGGGTCGATTTTGACTGATGGTAATTTACACTTGTATAAAGAATTTAAAGCTATTTCAGACCAAAGCCCTCTTTATAAAGTCTGCCTAGTACACATTCCTTGATTCATATAATTGATGGTCTTTGTCGACTTTGAATAAGTCCTTCTTTATCAATAGTGCTATCTGTTGTGGTAATGGAGAAATTGCCTAGACTGCTCGTGCAACACTTATTACGGCTGAGCGTTATAACTCTTAAGTTTAATTTGAAACGAGCTACTTTTCAGATCTGTTTGTAGTAGGGTAGTGAAAATTTATGAAAGGTGCTACACATATAAAAGAAACTTTACAATTCAGAAATTATATTTCACTTTTACCCTCAAGATAGCTGCAAGTTATCATCCTGTGCGCTTTAAAATGTTGACAAGCAAATTATGTCTCACAAAGTGCTGCACAATTTCTTAATGCTTTGATCAAAAATGTTCATAATAATGGATCAATATTTAATTACTGCTCAAGGAGATTTTGTTATTGTGCACCAATCAAAATGGAGTTTTAAGAGGCAATATCTTTATAACATATCTTAGGAATGGCACCCTACCTGTCCTATATTATGGGGATATTTGGCACTATGTGACTACATTTTAAACTAAATGAGAATCAAATGCAACAGAGTTTTTAAAGTTGGGCTTGATAACTGGCAACCGCAATGCATTATTTACGCATTGGCTTTTGCAAAACATGTAAGAAAAAAAACCCAAACTCTACTCTGAGAGAGATTTTAGTTGTGTGCTCAGATTCGGGTACTGCACGGTAAATTCACAGGAAAAGCAGGCAAATATTGATACATAAATGCAGATTCATGCATTAGTAGCACACATTTCCTGTGTGTTACTAATGCAGGTTTTATCTATCTGTCGATTGCCGCAGGTATATGCACAGAGAAAGAATAGTCGTATTTCTGTCATGAATTAGTATATATGTGCATGCCCAGTGGCATACTTTGCTTTGGCGTTTTTTGTTACTAGCACCACAGAGAGCTTGCTCCAGGAAATCCAAACCTCCTTCCTGTTGATGCTGAGCAGTTGAGATGCACAGCGAGTGGTGAAGTAGAGCTAACATTAGCACTAAGCAACCCCTGCTGGAAGAAGGACATTAATGTGGGCTGGCACAATTCCAGTACATCCGGAGGGACTCTCCTATCACATGCGTTTGTTTGGGTGCATGCTCTAATACGATGTGCCCCACAACAGGAGGCTGGCAGCCAATCAAGCTAGCCTGAGTCAGAAGCCAGCAGACCTCATTAATATTGATGCCATGTCTGCTTCTCTTGCGACATCCTCTTCTTGTATCGTTTATATATCCAGGAAGGAAATGCAGATTATTGACTCTTTTTGGTAAAAGAACAAAGACTTATTCGGGCTCCACTGGAACAACCTAGCTTTGAAGCAAGCAAGCTTGCAGTTTTCTCTGTAAAAAAAGACATTGCTATTTAGGCTGAGTTGATGGTGACTAAATGACTCCAATAAGGAGCATGACAAAATAAACTCCACCAGCACAACTCTAATAGCTCTCAAGTGCTTTCCAACATAATTGTTAGACTAATACAGAAATGAATGAACAGGAATGGTTAGGCAGGTTAACAGGCTCACTGTTTACTTTCATAGATGTTAATATGGTGGCAACTGTAATCACCAGGATATAGAGGTCAGCCTTGTTCAACTAGTCGGCTGCTCTCCAAACACTTTGTTGTTGTCACTCCTGGAAACATAAAACGGAAGCATTTATTTTGGAAAGCTGGCCAAATTTAGATCTGACGTGATGGCACAGTTAGGTATTTACAGTGCAGCTTCAATGGAGTTAGCCACAGTGTAAAAAAAAGTTTTGTTCTTCAGGCCCATAGTATCAACAAACTGACCAGATTAGACTTTGGTGTACGCTTACAACCAAATCCTGGTTTGGTTACCTCAGTTATGTAGCTGTGGCTTTTAGGGTAAAACAGGTCAGGAGAGCTGAAGTGGAGCAAATGTAAATGAGAAATACTGCCAGAGCAGCCAGGTTCCAGAGGTCGTGAGAAAGATAAAATCTCACTGACACTTCAAGATTCACTAATCTGTATATGATTATACTCTGGTATGTGTTTGAGTCGGTAGGTTTTCTGCCACAAAACATTGATTTTACTGTGATTAAGGCAATAAATCTCCTTTGTGTAGTCCTTAATGTGATTGAAATTGGCACAATCTAATCGTTCTTACTGTGATCAACAGAGCTGTATTATGGGATTGCAAATTGATTTATTTACTGTTAATGGCTTAATGCATTTCCAAATCCATTCCGTCAGTGTTGGAGATTTAAGGGAATGTAAACCGACAATGTGTTTAAATGGCCCTATGTGCAGATACTGCAAACAATAATGTGCTCTTGGTCAACTTGCCCATGATATCAGAGTTGAAAGTAGGATGTACGTCTCTGTTAGGCCCTTGGATAGGAGGTCACTGGTTTCCCTCGGCCCTGTCTCTCCTCTCTGGCCAGCGACAGATGATGCCGGACTGTTTTTGCCAAGTACACCCCACTGTTTATGAAAGGAAATTAGGTTTGAAGGTCAGGGGAATACTATAACCAATATGCAGCTACTTGGCATAGACAACACAGAGAGCAGACTGACTGTTTTGCCCCCTATAAGCTACTTTTCCATCCCCAAACGCAGAAACTTTCAGCATGGTGCTGCACGATAACGCAGTCTAAATGTTCTGCTGAATGATAGTGTTACTGTTTAGGCAACTGTATCGAACAGATAAGTTTGTGATGTTGATGTTGTGTCCCATTGTGGGAGACATTACCAGTTCATGTCTGTGCCAACTCCACTGTCTACTCTCAGTCTTGATAGCAACAGGTTTTTAGACTTTTTTCTTTGAAAACCAGTACTGTTGGCTTATAATGTACCAGCTAATCCAAAATTGCATTTTATTTGCAAATTGTCATTCTTTGACTTTGAGATGATAAACCAGGTTTTGCATAACATAAAAACAATGCATCTTTAACATAACATCTTTAATGGTAGTTTTTAGATTCTTTTATACTACACAGCCACATTTTCAGATTTTTCTGTAACTGGGTTCATTGGCTGAACATTGATTATTCACGGTGATGTTAAATATGACATTTATAATCGAATGAAAATGCCAAGGGAGACGCACAAGGCGTCATATAATGCAAGTTTTGAATGAGGGCATTGTGACTCCTACTATCTGTAGCTCAACAGAACCCTCAGTGTCTTCCAACAATGGCAGTTTGCAGGACTTCAGCTTTCAGCTGTGTTCTGACAGTGTCAGGGGTTCCCTTCAGAGACTCTCTCTGTGAGATGTGGTGTTACTAATCGTCTAGAAATGTCCAGCTTTGCACCACAGCCTCTTTCAGAACTGAAATGTGATATTAGTACCAAGGTTAAAGAAATGTGATCAAACTCATTCCCAAATATCCAGTGAGAGCCAGGAAAAAAAGTTTTTATCTTCAGCTACAACAGTGATTAACCAACATGATGTACATATCACTCTACTACTACTGAAATGCTTTGCTACTAAATCAAAATACAGTGTAAAAGCTGCTGTGACATGAAAATTTTCCCAGTGTGGGATCATTAAAGTTCATCTCGTCTCAAAACAGGAATGTAGTTGAAAGTAGAAACATGTAGCTCATGAAGTACAGTTTAACCACAGGCCTCACCAGTTTCAATCAAAAACTTCAGATGCTTTCTATGGCAATTAAATAACTGTAAACTATGCCAACAAAGTGGCATATATCTACATAGTGAGACACGATAAATTGAATTGGAACAATTGCTTTTGAGACCTGTGAAGCAACATTTACTTAAAAATAACGTCAAACTACCAGTGACTTGAGTTTGTCACAGATGTGGTTGATGTTGGCTCATGTTCTGTTGTTGTCATTGTAAGAGGTGTCATTGTCATTTTTTCCCCCGTAAAGTCCCAGTCTGTAATATCATCCTTATTGTTTGACATGCTGTTGTTAACCTTTTTTTCTGTGTGTCTCTCTTTTCCTCCCTTAGGAAATGACCTAGAGGCCTTACAGATACAGTTGTGCTTTTGTCCCTCTAATCTGCATCCGTGGCGAGCAGCGAGATCGGGACGCACACTTGTTTCCACAGTGAGTAATAACTACCTCAGCCAGCAGACGGGGGGGAAACCAGGAAACTGGTGGAGACTTTCCGACAGGCAGACAGAACTATAAGCTGGCCACTTGCTCACCGCCTGACGAGTCCTGTTTGTGAAGAGGATTTGAGACGGACTGGATCCGTCTGCCCTTCGCCTCCCACAGCTCCTCTGCCAGCCAGTACGCGAGACTGAAAGCCACGTCCTCCAGCATTAACTCGCCTGTTTTTGTTTTTTTTTGTTATGATCATTTTCCCTTTGTGCTGTTGACCAGTGTCACGTTTATCCTCTGATTCAGCTTGCTTTTTGGCTTTCACCTTTTATTTTTTTTCAATTTTTTTAATTTTTTTTTTATGTGGGCTGGTATTGGTGTATGCATGTAGATACATATGTATACATACTATACATACAAAGAAGGATTTTCTTCTCTTCCCATTTGAAGGAAAGTTAATGCACTTTAAACTGTCTCTTCTTCTTTGTCACTTTAAGTAAATTAATGAGTGTTTTGGACTTTCCCCTCCCCTATTATGATCATTTTGTTTGAAGCTGGAAATAGAGAATCTGGAGGTGTCTCCACAGTTTTTTAAACTGGGCCTATCATACCTGCAGCAGGGCTGCATGTAAGCATTTCACTCAGCCTGCCAGTCTTTTCAGTGCCCTCCGACCTTGCCCAACTCGGTGTAGTCTGTCTACAAGGCATACTGAGATGAGCCTCTGGCAAGTGGAATCCAGCAGCTGTCTTTTTATGTAACTTAAATTGTTCCAGGACTCTTGGGTTTGTTGATTTGCAAAGAGGACGAGAGTTGTCAGGAAAAAACGAAAAACAAAGAAGTCTAAAAACAGGAGCTTCCGGTGCTGTGGCACCACTTATGTATTGTTGCAGTGCGCAGGAAAGTAAAATGGACTACAAGCGTCGCTTTTTGCTCGGCGGGTCCAAGCAGAAAGTGCAACAGCACCAGCAGTACCAGATGCCTGAGCTGAGCCGAACCCTGAGCGCCTCCCTGGCTTCTTGTTCAGCCTCTTCGCCCATGGGTACTGGTGTGGGCATGCCTGGCAGCTGCCACCCACCGCCCTCTGGCACCACCACTGCGGTTGCTGACATCCAGCAAGGCATCTCCAAATACTTGGATGCTCTCAACGTTTTCTGCCGGGCCAGCGCCTTCCTTACAGACCTGTTTAGCAGTGTGTTCAGGAACTCTCACTATTCCAAAGCAGCTATGCAACTGAAGGACGTGCAGGAACACGTCATGGAGGCGGCCAGCAGGCTGACTGCAGCAATAAAGCCTGAGATCGCCAAGATGCTGATGGAGCTGAGCGCTGGGGCTGCCAACTTCAAAGACCAGAACGAATTCAGCCTGCAGGATGTTGAGGTAGGTTCTCGCCCTCAAATCACGTATCATCTTTCTATTATCACCAGCAGAATTAAGTAACTTACACCTCTCTATTATGCACATTATAGTTACTTAACCAAAGTGTTTGTTGTTGCAAGTGTTGCTGTCATGTTTGTTGCAAGTAAACACAAGTATTTACCGTGAAGTCTACTATTTGCTCTGGTGGGAAAATTAGGTAAAATCACAACCTGAGCAGCTGGAATGCGGTACCACGTATTATTTTTAATATTCTTATTTATCCATGACTAGTCTTCAAGCACTGGTGTTAAGATGCTTAGCTGCATTCTGTCAGAAGGCTGGCTCCATGAATCAGAATTTCCTGGCTCAAATGGGATTCCCACGCCCAATGATAAGTTGGTGTCAGGATCTGAGGGTAAGGTGTGAGAAACGCTGAGGGTGTGAGAAGAAAAGTCATCTTTTGTTATTCTGAGTACTTTACCAAGCTTTAAGATAGGTTAAGGTTGTTGTAACAGCTGCAAAAAAACACAGATCCACATTCCAGTAGGATGCAATAAAAAAAATTAATATAGTATAAAGTAGAGATAAAATTATACAGCAAGCTATAAATTAAATGTATATTCGTTAATATTAGCAATTAAGTACTAAGTTGATCCTTATACATATTAATTATTAGCTTCTACTAATGTAAGACGCATTAATTTTTTTTATGAGAAATCCACCCAATTGTGCTTTAGTTTGTTTTGTTGTGTTTGAAATCAAAGACAAGCTGTGTCAGACCTTCATCAAGCCCAGTTTGGGAGCAGGGCTATTATGCCAGATTGCATAATGTGTTGACCCAGTCCGGCAAAACTCAGCCAAGGTTAACCTCATTGATCTGAAAGGGTTCTGCATCAGGTCATCATGTCTGCTTAATCCAGGTGCTGTCCTCAGAATGTAGTTCTATTTCCAGTTCTTCCAGCTGTGCTTTGCACCCAAACACTCAGCTTTCTTCCCTGCTTATGTTGACCCAATGATTGCAGGAGTAAATGGTATAGATAATGGATGGTCGGATGGATAGAGCAACTCTTTCTTGACACAGTAGTTTTTACTGACCCTGGTCCTGTGGCTGCCCACCCCTGGTCATAGTTATGATTGGTAAACTGCAGAGAACAAACAGAAATGAGAAATAAAGACTTCCTCTTCTCCTCTATGCATCATCAGAAGATCGTTGTGTTTGACAATGTAGCATACATGTATAATCTTCATGTGTACAAATGATTGCAGCTTTAGAAATACCTCTTTCAAATAAACCATGGAAGTGTGTCATAACTGTTTTTCAGGCATACACTGCATTATAATTCCATTATTAAAGGATTATCATTTTATAACAAGGTAGCTCTAGCAGGGAACAGATAGATGTCTTGGGCCAAGACACTGGAGGACCACGGTGGATGTGGCTGAGGCCAAAACAGGAAACACTTCTGCACCGCAGTCAATACATCTGACTCTCTGTGGTCTTGGATATGCACTGATGAATATTAGAGGAAGCCCAAGTCTGTGAAAGTTTAGACCACATGTCTTGGCACTCGCATTTTCTGTCTGGCCATTGGCACAAAGGATACTTGTTGAAGTGGAGAAGGAAGTGTTCTAATGCTTTACTTCACAGTGGCCTTGTTCCAATGTATTACCTGTATTAACCTCTGAGTAAGCACTGTAAAATACACAGTATTTTTGTGTTGGCGGTCTACTTTACCAGTGACTTCTGAGAAGAAATTACTTAAAAAAATAGAATTAAATAATACTTTGGCGTGATATGTTTGTTCTTTTTCTCGCATACCTATGTGGCTGTGTTTGTATACATTTTCATAAACAATATGGACTATTTGTCTTGGCATGCACAGCCTTTATGAAGTTTATTTAACTCATATTCTCCCATTTCTTTGTTGACATCTTTAAAATTTTAAATCCCATTTCTTAATTTTGATTGAAGGAAGCTCAGTGTGCAGTTTACAGTAGGTTGGACCCAACCTGTAATAGTCACTTCTCCTAATCTGGTATATTCCCGGTAATCCTTTAAAATGTGTTGTACCTGTGACTGTGAATGGATTTTCCTTTGTCTGTCTGAGTCAAAGAATGCTGTTTGGCAGCTATGTCTATGAAGTCTCTTTAGTTTCTAAAAAGAACCAAACACATTTCTGAGTTTGGGGAGTTGTGGTATGTGAAGCTCTTTCCTTTTCCCCCCTTCCCCATGTCTCCTTCTCCTGTTTCCTTTTCACCAACAACCCCCAAAAGTTCAGGTCAGCGCAGACTGCAAAACAAACCGCATGTCTTTTTTATGTTTTAAAAAGCCAAGCCTGGCTTCCTGGCTGCCCAGAGTGACTCCGTTGCCAAATATGCATGAAAATGTCACGGTTTGTTAAAAGGCCGTTTGCCGAGCTCGTGAGTTTAAACCACAGAGCGTTGACTAGAGGCAGACCGAGAGGTCTCCACAGCCGGAGACCTTCATAGTTGCTTCAGGCAGACAACTGCTTAAGCACGCCTCTTCCCCCCCCTTCCCACACTGCAGCCAGCCCCACCTCATCACACTGGAAAAACAACTTGGTCTTCAGTTGTTGAACATTTTGTATCGTTTAACAATTGCTGGTTTATCAATGATATGTTATCATGTGAGCTAAGTTTTCTGTTGGATGATGCAAACAATAGAAAGACAATCAAACCAAGAGATTTTTGGGGTAATTAGTAAACCACAGTGCCAGTTTTAATGTGTTGTTAAGGGATGGCATCACATAACCCTGTTTCCGCATTCATAAATGCCTCTCACTGTCCTATTTAAGCTACTAGCTGAAAAAGAGGCATTTCTACTGTATTTCATCATTTACTTGACAGGTTGGTAAGCCTCTTATGTGGTTTAGCAGAGCTTAGTGGCACAATCTTGAAAGAAGTTTGAATTTGTGTACATGGGACCAGTTCCAAGAAATTTAAGACGTTGTGTAACTTAAAAATGGCCCTGTCTCCTTAGGGTGATTGTGTACTGTGTATGTGAGAAGTGCTCTGAAAATACAGATAGCTCTATGTACATCTATAACATCTGATCTAAGTCACCAACAAGTAAGCAGGCCATGGGTGACCACTGACATTGTCAAAATAAATCAGCCCACTTGACTTAGGAAGAATCAGATTCAGTGTAACATGGTTCGACCATCTGTTTATAATAACTGCCTCTCTCTTTGCTCAGAAGTGGTCTAGATTTTAGGAAAGCTACTTCCCCAGATTTAGTTTGCTGAAAGTGCAGGTGTTTTCAGAAAATAACCGTACCAACATTGATTGATTCACAACTTGCCTTGTTTGGGCTTGAGAGGGGCCCAATGTTAGTTTGGCTCCGTTACAGTTTTATTTCTCATATTTTCCATGGTAGTGTGGGATACTAGAGAGCCAATCGCATGTGTTATCCATTATCTTGTGCTGTTGCCATGTCCTCATTTTTTCTCCTTCTTTATTGTAAATGACTGTGTAACTCCAAGATGTATTTCATATCATTGCAGGCTTGTGTTCATGTTATTTATATTTCTTCATTGGATTATTCTAGATAAGATCTACACTTTTCTTGATTAGGATTTATGTATTTCCTCTATGTTTTTATATACATTTGGAGTTTTTTTGCCCACCATTAATCTCACTTGACTAACTGAGGTCTGAGCAGTTCAGCAACAAGACCAGCAGTATCTTGGCCTATTTGTCAAACCTGAGCTCCCTCCCTTTAACTAGAGTTTAGTATGACACCCACACCAGCAGGGGTGTTGAAGTTATAACAGGGGATTTGCAATGTCGCTGGATGAACTGGAGACCGTTGAAGCCCTCACGCCATTAACTTGGTTCACTCGATTGACAGGAATAGAAAAGTTGGTAAACCGTGCTAAAATGTCTGGAATGTTGACGTAGATGTTGAAATAGTTTTAGTGGAAGTTCATTCATTTTCTAGCATGAAGGAGTAGAGATTCTTTAATAGGTATAAGGAGAGCATTGATTTTGTCTACCACATTGATGAGCATGATAATTTGAGTTTTATCCTGTGCTGTGTAGACTCTGGGTTTGAATTGAAAACACTCCGCTGTGTGTTTTCGGAATGAAAGAATGGTATGTGTTGGCCAGGTCAGATTCAGAAATCAATCTTGGCTCACAGTTTCGGGTTAAAACTCTAGTCTCTCTAAACCCCAAAAACATTCAGCGAATGAGGGCTGAGAGATTGACAGTGCTGCCAAATGATGTGTAGCCTGTTAATGGCTGCATTTCATTACTCTGCATGCATTAGGTTGGACACTTTGTTTATAGCTACAGGGTGTTCTCTCCATGACAGTTTTGACCTTAAACTACAAAACCTCCACCCCCTGTAGGTTTCATACATTCAGTCATGTACACAGACTACTTTTAGTTCCATCAAGTGCTGTGTTGAAGAATGAAGGTGGCCGTGCCTCGCTGTTTTTGTCTGGCACCAAAAAGCAGCAGCACATTTTTGGCTTTACAACTCAGCCTCCCCTTGAGATATTTTCAGCAGCTACCTGAAAAAGAAAACCCTTTGACCACAGTGTAGCTTGTGGTGTCCTGTTGCTCTTATTTTGCTATGTAGACAACAAACGGTCTCTAAACCTGGACTATTCTCTTAACAAACACACTTGCTCATTCACCCTCTGTTGTTATGGAAATGTGCAAGTTGTTGTCTATTTGGTATGGTAGAGAATATCTGTAGTTGGGAACGATGTGCAGTATTTATTTGGATATTAACTTTTTTTTCAGTTATTGGTTTATGATTTCATGAGTAGGAAAGTGAAAACTATTGCTTAAAAAATAATACTTGTGTTAATGAAATAAGTACTATAGATGGTTTCACAAATCAATTGGTGCAATTGGGAAGATTAAGACTGGAAATTCTAAAGTATGCCTTTATTTGTGCTGTTACAACACACGTCTTTGTATCTAGTTCCACTTCTTTTGTAAGAACATTTATAAAATTCTGTTCCCTCATTATGTTATTTTGCTGTTGCTGGTGTTCTTTTTATACAAAGTCATCTATCCCTGCACTGCACTGAAGTGTGTTATCATAATTTAGCATAATTTTACAGCATTAATTCCCTTGCAACAAAGTCATGACGTGTTTCCTTTTTTTTCTTTTCTTTTTTTTTTATAAGAAACATTTGTCTAAACCAACAATTAATTAATTCTTAACCAAGTTATGTTACGGTAAAGTCAGTAAACATCTCCAAATTGGTCAAGAATTCATGAATTAAGAGATTGTTCACGTGTTATATCTCGTGTTTGGCACATTCATCCCCTTTTGCTGTGATATACTTCATAATTTGTATCCTGACTCCTGTGTGTCTGTCCTAAATTTCGTATATGTGAGAGCTGCAATGTGTGTGTCTGACGCATTACATGTGTTTAACATCCTATATTCTTCCATTCCTCAACCAGGTTTTTTCCATTTCTTCCTCTCTCCTCAGCATTCTCAACCCTAAGATGAGAGGCCGGCCTAGGTTGTTAATATTTGTCCTGGTGAAATTTTTATGTTGAGTTATGTGGACTCAATTGTGCTCCAAGACAGCTTTGGCTCTGAGAGTAATGGTGGAAAGCATGTTCTCCTATAATGGAAGAATGGTATTTTTTGCTGCAGCAGACAAAGGGTAAGACTAGAGACAAAAGTCTGAAGAGATAACAATAGTTTAGATAATAAACAATTGGATGAATGGAACAGGCAATGATCTTTAAATACAGTGATCTAATCTCACCCTGCATCAAACCTGGGAACTTGTTTGAACTATAAACTGGGCTTGAAGCTTATGACATTTACATCAGAGAACACTTTTGTAGCTGTGCTGTTTTTACTATTTGTTTTTTGATTGGGAGAGTTTGCTGATGTAGTCCATGTAAAACCGGATGTGTTAAATAAATTCTGCCTGGACCACAGGAAGCCTTTGCTACCTTCTTTATACTTTTGTTCCTACTTCAAAAAGGCTATGTGAGAGAAGATTGTTTTACGATTTGGTTGCGTATTATTGGGGTGACGTTTCCCTCTCACAATGTCACTGGTCAAAAGCAAGCTTCGTGAGTCGCCTTATTTACACATTCACCGTGTAAATCATGGACCAAGCAATGGTCTGATTACAAGGTCCGAGTACTAATTAATGTCTTTCCTGTGAAGGAAGTTGAGAGAATTACCCCATAGAATAGGTCTGCCTTTTAATAATCAGCCTTGGCAATTGACTGCTCAATGCTTTTGTTGTAATTTTGTAATTTTTCAGCTGAATATGAAAATAACTTTTGCCCATGAAAGACCTTTGACCATGATCGATCACTCAGGAAAGTAATCTGTATCCTGTGTTGTAGAGTATTGGACAGACATTTTCACTTGACTTCATATTATATATACCATAAATTCACTACACACTCACATGCACCTTTCATATTAAAACAATTATCTCAAAAAATGTCAGCAATGGTAATCATGTGAATGTTTGGTTCCGCCGGTAACTTTGATAACAAGTGAAACCTGTTCCGTCAGTATTTCCTGTCTTTGTCCTGTGAGTGTCTTGTCTCCATACTGTTTTCCTGGAGCACAGCCAGTATATAAAAAAATTTATAGTCATAGTTTCTTAAAATCATTGACCCTTTATGGTGTCAAATGAACAAAGTGTCAGAGCCAGAGATAATCAAACCATTTTACAACACATGGTGATGGTGTTGATTTGTTTGGGACACCACATGTCTCAAACCTCCAGACTGAGGTACTCCTAACACTGCAGTGATGGATGGATGTTCCTCAGACCACCACAGTGATCTCTGTTATGTCTTTCCAGGTACTGGGTCGGTGCTTCCTCACGGTAATGCAGGTCCATTTCCAGTTTCTATCGCAGGCCTTGCAGAAGGTTCAGCCTGTAGCCCAGTCCTGCCTGGCAGAAGCACTGGCCCAGGCCCAGGAACGCTGCACCAATGCGCGGTCCCAAACCTCTGACCTCGGGCCCCTCACAGAGCTGGAGGATGCCTCCCGAACATGGAAAGGTGCAGCTGAGGTATGGACTCGCAGGACATTCTGGGACTCTTTTTGGTTTGGGCCCTTGATATATGTGGCGATGCTATGAGGTGAAAATCAAACTTGTTGCACATTCCTAAGACAAGCCAGCTCTTCACGATTCCCAACTTCAATTTCCTATTTCCTCTTTTTAGCTCCAATCTGTCTCTGAACCTTGTTGCTATATTTCTGTACCTATTACCTATACGTGGGAGACCATTTTGTTAGAAGAGATTACCAATCCTCAGGCTTCTCTCTGGTCCCATTTCAGCTTTTCTGTAAACAGAGAGTCAGAGAGATGAATAGTGAGGTGATTGATCTGTAAAGTACTGGCATGTAGAGTCAGCCCAGGAGGGGGCTCGACATGGATAGATTCTGATAGATCCTGGTAGAATGTGTGGGGGAGTTGACCTCGGTACTGCAGAGTTTAGACAGAAGGAAATCGTCACGCTAAAATGCGAAATACAAAAAAAAGAGAAATAAATAATTTCTATGACTGTAAAATGCTGTGTTTTAGATGTTTGTATCAGATTTGTGTAGTACATCTCAGTCATTGGCACGAGTATTTCTTCCTCTCTGTGAGACTGTGTTGTAATGATGTAGATGTCACTGCAGTCACTCTGACCTAGTATTGTGTTGTTCTGCGCTCTCAGGCCACAGCAAGGCTGAGGGAAAGGGGCCGGGACGGCTGCCTGGCAGGCATCCAGGTTCAGCAGCTCTTCTGCTCCAACAACACCCCCATCCCTGAGCACCATCTTAAGGAACTCAACATGAAGATTGACAATGCTTTACTGGTACAGGATCACCTAGTAGATTATTATTATTCTACTAGAATGACTGATTTTAAAGTGCTACAATGGTGATTATACAAAAGTTCTTGATTTGTTTTTTCAGGTTATTTTATTGCAAACTGGGCCACAGGCATTGTTTTTTATAAATATGGGCTCTCTGGAGATGTTTGACATTTGCTTATAGGTCTGTTGGCCTTTGAATGAACCTCTAAAGAACCCTGTGCTAATAAACATGTGGAAAGGACTCCATATGAAGTCATACATGTAATTAGATTCATATACCGTATGTTCGCTGTTGCCATGGAAGATGTTTTCCTTGCACTGAAACATCTGTATTTTTATGTGACGTAGATCAGAAAATGTTAGAGTTGTAGTTGTATCTAGTTGAAGGACTACTGCAAGGTTCCAAAAAGGCCCATTCAAAGACCTATTGAGCTGTTTAGTGTACAGGAGATATCTCCAGAATGGTGCAACTTACAAAAATAATGTTTGATAGACTGAGATAACCAACAACATCAGGAATTTTTATATAATTGGGACACTTAAAGAAGAATGGCCTCCGACCATATTTTTGTGTAGACATGAAAATCCAAGTACCAAGGATCGTGATAAAGAATTCGGTGTTGGAGTGATAGTTTTTTTATTTTTTTTTCTCTGTCCATTACCAGGCTTATAAAGCTGCACTAGAGAGCCTGGGCCATAGTGAGTATGCATTGAAGGCTGGCTTTCATCTTAACCCGAAATCTGTGGAAACAGCGTTACAGGTGGGTCAATTTTTAAAAAGGCTATTGTGAAATATTGAGTCTTGTCAAACTTCTTTAGGGTTTTATTAACATGTAATTTTTTTTTTTAATTAAGAAACATACGTTGTGGTGGTTCTTCTTACCTTCGTGTGTGTTCTGTACTTAGGGCTGCTGCAGTGAAGCAGAGGCTCAGCAGGCAGGCAGGATGCAGACCACTTCTCAGCCCATCCAATGTGAGCTGCCCACCATCCCTGTGCAGATTGGTTCCCATTTCCTCAAAGGGGTGTCCTTCAACGAGTCAGCAGCCGAAAACCTCAAACTGAAGACGGTACGTTACTTTGACCCAGTGGCCAGTTTCCAAGTTGTTCCATTATTTGCCAATCATGTTCCCTTGAAAAGCTGACTTATTGATCGTGCACCGCATTTGTCACTTTCATTCTGTACCTCATTTGTGAATTAATTCAATCCTTTTGCGTCATTGATAATTTTTTTGTCTCCTCAGCACACTATGCTGCAGCTCATTAAGGAGGCGCTGGGCCAGAATGGACTGACTTCCAGAGATGACTCCCCAGTGACAGAAGTCCTCAACCAAGTCTGTCCATCCAGTTGGAGAGGAGCCTGTAAGACTGCTGTCCAGCTGCTATTTGCCCAGGCTGGACTGGTGAGTACAGACAATAAAGAGAAAGGTTGCCATCCAGGTGTGGAAATCCTTACACGTCTCAAGCATTGTTTAATATATTTGTCCAACTATGATCTATACCCTGGCATAGCATGATCCCTAATTGAAATTGGGATCCTGCTTGGACTGACACCCTGCCTTCACTGCAACACCTGATAACATATATATTATACTTATAATATAATTTCTGATTTGATGTCATACTTGCAGTGAGTATGGGCTGTCTCCAGAACTGAAATGTTCCCACAGACCATGGCAAGCTTGTGTAGGGGTGCTAGTTTACAGCATGTCCTTGATGGATGGATGTAATGTGTAATTTTGGTTTTACATTTTGTTGATTTTGCTAATGCGAAACTTGAAGCATTTACCTTACAGCAGTAACAGAAGCAATGCCTGCACAATATTAGTTTTAGAAAAATATGCGCAAGTTATTGTCGTTAATGTTAGTGACATACCACAGAATTGTATACAAAGGGGTTGGCATACTGATGCAAGCAAGTCTGTTGCACATCTTGCAACTCTTGGAACCCATTTTTTGTCTGTCTCCGAGTTTAGCAGCTTCAATTACATTGTTTGTCAGTAATGTAATGGAGACAAGGGACTCTGGATTCTTGCTTTGAGGAGGCTGAGAGGTGTAAACAAACACCAGCGAAACACAAAGGAGGAGAAACATTCCTGCAACATCTGGGTGAAGGATGGGCTTGCCTGGGCGGGCCTGCAAACAGAATCCCCCCTGCTTTTTAAGAGGACATGCAGGGAGAGGAGGTTCAGCAGAAGAGTCTCCTCAGAGCAACGCTCTGGTGTTTACGCTGCACTGTTTATTTCCTCAGTGTGGTCTGCTAGATTTTGTGTGTCAAACTGAGGGAGTGTTCCCACCCAGCCTGCCAGCACCCTGCTAACTGTAAAACAACACATGGATGATGGATGAGCGCTTTACATTAGCTTCTTATCGGAGTCTCTTGCAGTGTCCCCCAAAATAGAACCCACAACAGCACACACACATATTTGTGCACCTCGTATCTCCCTCACACTTTTTCCACATACATATTTATTTTCATGCACAGTCAGTTATACATCTGTACGGTATTTCTCCCTTTAATCACCCATGGTGTGTGAACTCATCATATCTGTCCTGTTGTCCTTCCCGGCAACATTACTGCAGCACCTCTAACTTTTCCTGTTAGTGGAAAGTCATAACTCATGACTTTGGGACTGGAGTCCAGCTGACCTTGTCTATTTTGCTGCTGTCCCTCCTCTTTCCTGCCCCCGTTGACCTTGTTGAGTGTGTTTCGACATGGCTGGCAGAGTGTATATTCGTGCCTGTATCACAGGGCCGTGGGCAGCCAGGGGTTCCCGAGGATACACCTGCTTTATTAATAACAATGGGGCAACATCCTGCAATACAGGAAATAAGCTCCTCCCAACCTCCCCCTGCTTTATGATCCGGTTTCATGGGCCTCGAGGAGCCAAGGCCACTTTCAAAGAACTTGCAAATATATTTGACATGCAGCATTTGTCTTGACTGAATTCTGTTTGTTGTCACTGCCTGATTCGTTTATCTCCCTCACCTTGAACTGCCTCTCTTGCATGGCCACATGCAGAATTGGAAATTAATGCCATATACCTTTAAAAAGCAGTTAACTTCTGGATGTGGTTGTTTTGTGTGCTACCATGGCTGGTAAAGTTGGTATTTAGTTTACATAACGTGGAAAAAGTGTTCTTCTTTTACAAATCGGTGTGCCATTTTTCCTGGGTTTTATTTTCTTTAGGGAGAAATTAATTCCACAGTTGTTTTGTTTTTAGACATGCAAATGAGGCAACCTCCAGTATACTGTCCATGTGGGTGTATTACTTGCACAAGGAAAACCAGAATAAAGGAAGCAAAATACCTATTCTGAGAGATATACTGATACAGATTTGTGTTTTTGTTTTTCATAACAGGTGGTTGTTGATACGGCTCAGATTGAGAACAAGGAAGCCTATGCTCCCCAGATCACTCTGGAGGGATCCAAGGTGGTAGTCCAAGTTCCCTCTACATGGTGAGTGCAACAGGAAAAACACGTGTCCGTACAGGTTATCAAGTGTCACATATCTTTTTCCCAGGAAAAATATAGAAAAATAATCTTTCACTGCAAGAAATCTAGGCATATGAAGATACGCCTCAAATGGGTTAAGTCAGATACATTTGTATGCATCACGAGTTGATCATGGGGTTTTGTGTACACATTAGTCAAGTACAGCACAGTCAACTGACTCCTCAGCAAACATGATTTACATAAGTAAACTGTAAAATGTGTACAGTCAATGATGGAAGATAAGACAAGAATGGTCATGAGGAGAGACAGCAAATAACAGCATGTGGCTCATTTGCTGTACAAACATAGCCTTCCTGAAAATGTATCACAATCTCCCATTCACAACGCACAAGGAGACACACGGAGACTCTGGTTAATACAACTTCATCACATGGAAAGCCAATGACACTGGATTTCACTGCTTCAATTGATAGCCTTAGTTACAATGGCTTTTGTATGATAAGAGGTATGCCTAGCTGGTTGTTGTTGGTGACTCCCAACTTCAATGGCGGTGCCACTGGGCGATACACAACTTGAATTCATGTAATACAATCCACATATGTATTTTACTTGCCTTAAATCAACTTAAACCTGATTTACTTAGTAGATAGTTAGATTGGAATTCCATTTCATCACTGAGCTTCCTCATATTCTTACAGTTTTGTGATATTTACATTCATGCCTTCATACATTCATACATTTAAGCTTTGTTATGCTGAGCAACTAGACCGGAGTAGCTTAGTGTTGTATTTCTTGCTCCAGGTCAAGCTGCTGTCAGCTGAAGGATGGGAAAACATTTCTAGTTTATCTTACTTCTTACATTTGTCACCTATGGATAGAAAGTTCAGTTCCTTTTCTCAGTGTGTGGCTTGAATCAATATGTAGTTGAAGAGAGTCGTGTTTTATGTGTAAAACAGACGATGTGAAAATATAAAAACACTCTGTGATCTGAGAATGTATCCTATCGGGCTTGGCTTCTTGCTTTATGCATATCCGATGTCAAGTATTCATCTCAACGCACCTGGGCTTTTGTGTATGAGGTGTTATGTTGACTCTTTTTAAATTTTTTTATTCATGTCCTGTCATGTTGTGCCTGTGTGTTTGTACATGATCAGGTGTCTGAAGGAGGACCCAGCCACTATGTCCTTGCTTCAGCGTAGCTTGGACCCAGAGAAGACACTTGGTCTGGTAGATGTCCTCTACACAGCTGTCTTTGACATCAACAGGTGGAAGGAGAGAAAGTGAGTTAAGCAAACAGTAAAAAATCACCACATTATCTAACAACTACTAAGTTAAGAGATACATTTTCCCATCTAGCTCTCTTTGATATCTATATTATATAATGACATTGATGCAGGCTTCCTTTATTAGGATCATAAACAGAAAGAGCTGTAAACAGCCAAGTACACCAATTCATGCGATAATATGCAGTTAAATTATATACATTATCATTACAAAATCACATGAATACATATGCACACATGAATTTACTACTTGTAGTGAATATTACAGGTGTATATGAATGTGGACTGAAGTAATTTGGTTATGGCCAGTTACATTGGTGTAAATTATCGTACTTAGGTTTTAATAAAAGCGCTGTTAATGTGGTTCAATTTCTGCTTGAAGAACCAGTTGTCAGTAATGTATGTGTCCACAAATACAATACAGACTTGGACAGAGAAAGTACTGCAGAACAGAGCACTGTGGTGGGATGTAAGAAAAGATCATTACTTCCTTCTGTCTAGCATAGATCCAAAGTCACAAAAAAAACTAAAATGTGTCTTTTGCCCTCTCAATAGTGGAAAATTTTTGAACTTTACCCATTTGTGCCATAATTAAGAGTATGTGTCTCCAATCCTAATGACCCAAGACCAACAAAAAAGCAGATACTGCTGAATTGATTGGTCATGAATAGTGATATATTAAAAAGTTTGTCTGTTTTCTCTTCTCCAAAAGAGAGCAAACATTGCCCACTGTTCAGATACAACTGCAGCGGGAGAACACAGACTACGCCAGCCAGGTAGACCTGACTCCAGGCACAAACTCCAAGACCTCCAGCGGCTTGCCCAAAACAATTTCCAAGCTGACTTCCAAGTTCACCAAGAAGGTTTCGTCCAGCTCCGGCAGTGGGGGTAGTTATTCCATCCCTAGCACTCCCTCCCGCAGCATGCTGACGGCCAGTAACTCTGAGGACAAGGCCAAGAGCCTTGGCCACAGTGATGGGAGGCTGCAGAGCATCCTGCAAATGGGCGGCCTATCCTGTGCCCCTGACCTTACACAGCAAAGCCAGCTGGCCAATGGCTCAGTGTCTGAGGACCAGGGGATGAACCTGCCTACTGACCAAGAGATGCAGGATGTCATTGACTTTCTCTCAGGATTCAACATGGGCAAATCCCAGCAGGCCTCTCCATTGGTCAAGAGGAGGAACTCTGTTGCGTCTGCTAACCCCGCTGAACTGAAGTCCCCCAGTGGCCCTGTGTCGACTTCGCAGGGTATCTCTCACAGTGCACTTCAGCCCCCA
>OMNV01010447.1:54647-96903 GCA_900303265.1 Brotula barbata | reverse complement strand
CCCCAGCCTCAGGCCCAGCCGCAACCACCAGTGCAGAAGCAGCAGCCTCAGCCACAAGCGCAGCCTCCCCCTCTGCAACAGCCCCAGCAGCAGCAGGCCCCCCCTCCACCCCAGCAGCCTTCCCCACAAGCCCTACAGTACTACCAGCATCTCCTGCAGCCCATCAGCCAGCAGCAGCCCCCCCAACCACTTCCTCCGCAGCAGCCCCCGCCCCAAGCTCTGCCGCAGCAGAGGGTGGCGAGTAAGTGGCTTGGGACCTCTGGCCAGCAGCCTGCACCGCAAGGGCCCCCGGCTGGGCTGTCACCCCTGGGCCCCATCGGACAGTGGAGCTCCCCCGGACTGCCAGATTTGAGCTCGGACCTGTATAGTCTGGGCCTGGTCAGCACCTACATGGACAGTGTCATGTCAGAGATGCTGGGTCAGAAACCCCAGGGGCCTCGCAATAACACGTGGCCCAACAGAGACCAGAGTGAGGGAATGTTTGGCGTTCTAGGAGACGCTCATCCCTTTGATCCCGCAGGTGAGGTCCAACTTCCTTTTACGCAAACACAAAGTGTTCAATTTCAGAAAAAGACTATCATTTCTCAGCATTAAATGTACAGTCCACCCCCAAGAAATCTGACATACAGTATATGCATGTATGGTGCATGGTTGTGGAATGTGGGTTGAAGTTGTGGGGTAAAATAAATCCAGCAGTTGGGGCTGAAAATCCACCTCAGCCTTTTTAAATTTGTCGAGGTCAACAGGTTCTTCTGGCTGCAGTTTAAGCACAAAATATCCATCCGATTTCTCAAACAGCTCATGCAGCATGTTCTTTGTTTGGAGCCAAACAATTGGTCTGTGTCCATGGTCCAATATTTAGTCTTTGTCTCTTATATTGTCCTGTTGGTGTACTCTAGGACAAAACATTTCAGACCTGGAACAAGAAGTCCCTGTTTGCATGAATGGTTTGCAAGAAGGTTAAATTGGAGCAGTGTGTGGGCCAACTCAGGTTTTGTTTGTTTGGCCTACAAATTTTAATGGAGCTGACATGGGCACATTTACAGATTGCATTAACATCTTTTCATTTTCTCAATTTGTTACCCAGATAGCAAGGCCACATGATAATGAAACGTATAGTCAAGTTGAGAACATCACCTTTCATCACCTTTCCTCACCTTTATTTGTAGTTCTAATAACATTTCATATTGTGACTCTCATTTTATCTCTTTACAGTGCAGGTATGTCCCACTGTAGTATTCATTTAACATACTAGATAACGCAGGATCTTCTTTTGTGTGTCACGTCTACAAATGCTACAGTGTAGGTCAAAATGCAGGAGCAGTGGTTTTCCCCTGCAAATGTCTGTGACTGGATGTCGACGATATATGCTGAGTTCCAAATGCGCCTGTTGCTTTTTTTTTTCTTTTTTTTTTTACAGTGGATCAGTTTCTTGTGATTGCAGTCAGTGCACATTATTCACAGTTGACTTATACCTATTGTGATTTTTCTGCTATGGTAGACAGTCTGGCCCGACAGACTGTGAGCTCCAGGGCACGGGCGAGAAAAGCTGAGGGGGTCGAAAATTCAAAGTTGTGTTTATCCGCTCTTTCATTGTGCAGTTGGCTCCGACCCCGAGTTTGCACGTTACGTCGCCGGCGTCAGTCAGGCCATGCAGCAGAAAAGGCAGGTGCAGCACATTCGCCGGCCCAGTAACCCTCGCAGCAACTGGCCAATGCCTGACGAGCAGCACAGGACCTGGTCTCACCCAGAGTACTACAGTGAGGGGTAGGTATCCCAACATGAACCTCTTCACCTCTGATATTACAGCACGTTTGTCTTCAGGGTTTGTAGTTATTAAATTGAAAGCATCAATAAAATCCAAAATTAGATAATGATAATGGAAGATGGGACACAATCTAGATCACTGTACAGGCCCAATAAGCAGCACAGGACACAGTGGCAACTTTTTTCATCTTTCGTCCTGAAATATTTTAAGACTCTTGAATCTAGAATCGTCCAAACAAAGCCAAAATATTCAGCACAGCTGGGACATTACAGGGTGTCAAAAGAATTTGAATGACATTCACAATCAGGTTTTATCCATTCCTTTTAAATGGGGAATATTCAACAAACTCCCTTTGAAGATTCTCCTGTAGCATTTCTTTATTCTTGATGCTTTGGCATGGAAAAAAAACCCATTCAAATTTAAAATGTCATCCCATTTCCCTTGTATCACATACATACATAGATGAGGAAAGTAATTTAAGAGGCACAATAGTAAGTTACAAACCCATGACTTCCTTTCATGGACGTGGTGATGTAGCTCACTCCATCGTTTTCATTGCCATTTATGCTCTAGGAAATGTAATTGATTATCAGAACACGAAAAACCAGGAGGTGATGATTAATCATTATTTGCTGAGGCTAAATAGACCACATAGGCCTGTTGTACCAGTTTAATCCTATTCAAATCCGTCTATGGTAGAAACTCTAATAGCCTGGGAAATAATGTGTCAGGGTTGTGTGGTTACCAATGGTAACAGTCACAGGACAAAGCAAAAACAGGAAGAGTGCAATAGTGTAAATAGGAAGTGGGTAATACATTATGGTGACGCAGATTGACTTCTTGGATGTCCATTATTCACCTACGGCTCTATGTTGAATTAAACTAAACTAAAGACAGTGGTGGCTGTCCCAGCTCCTTTGTTGGTTTTGTAGGACCCCTAGAAAACAAAGCACAATAAACCTTATTTTTTTTAATATTCATTATACATAGTACATATTTTTATGTGTTATGCACACTGAAAAACTGACTCAAAATCTATTTAACAACCCCGAGCTGTTTGCCTTCAAGTGGATTCTGGTACTGTACCAAGTCATGTACTGGTATTGAAGGGGTTAGAGCAACAGGTTAAGCCTGTGTTTGGCACTGACTGGTGACTCTTGACTGCCACCTGCTGCTCAGACCGCAACTGGGTGGACTCCAACCTGCCTGAAACGCCAACATATCTTTTTGAGATATTCTGTCCTGAAAGATTACAAATGCATTGTGTGGGCTCTGTGAGTACATAGGAAATGCTGCTAACAGCCTTTCTGTTTGTGTCCTCAGGGAGGCAGCAAATAGCAGCTGGTCAGCCAATCAGGGGGACTCGGCCAGCTCCAGCGATGAGACATCTTCCGCTAATGGAGACAGCCTGTTCTCCATGTTTTCTGGGCCAGACCTTGTTGCTGCAGTGAAACCGAGGAGGTAAATGACAAAAGCTTTTATTTCGTCTTATTCAAGTTGTACCGCATCTGTGGTGACTCACCTTCGTTGTCATAAACTTTGATAAACGCGATCTAAAATTCTCTATCCTCAGAAAACACAGCTGTGGTGAGCCGGAGGTCTGCACCCTGCCTTCTCCTCCACTCCATCACATTGGGGATGATAATCAGGTACATTTTGAGCACCTCGATACTTTCTACAAAATTACCCCTAATGTCCCAGGTAGGCAGTGAGCTTTCAATTACGTATCGATTGTATCCTGATTTCTGTCCCCTTGTGATCCACAGGACAGCAAAACTAAAACCTGGCCTCCCAAAGCACCATGGCAGCACTCCACCCACACCAATGCCATGCCTAATCCCAGCTCTTCCTTGTACCAGATGAACATCCCTCCTTCCTCCCAGTGGAGTGACTCCATGCAGATGCTTCAGTCTCCTGTGTGGTCCACCGCCAGCGACTGCTCCCCCTCCACTGGCATATCCTCGGGTTTTCCGTTTACCCAGCAGCAGCAGCAGCAACAACAACAGCAGCAGCAACAACAACAACAGCAACAGCAGCAACAACATAAACCCATGACAAAGGGCTTCAAATCCTTCCCTCTCAAACACGAGCACAGGCCCTCCTACCTTCACCAGTACTGATCACACTGAATGCAGCCTAACGGTCACATGCAGTGGAGGACCTGACTGAAACCCTGTCAGACCACACCCATTGAATTTGAAAATTTCAGCTTTAGGGGTTCAACCCCAAAGGCAAAATTAAGTATACACACTGGCTTGACATTTTTTCTATCTATATTTTTCCATGTCAAACATCCCCATTCAAAGAGCGACATATTTTGAACTGCCATTGTTAAACCACGAAAGATGCATGCGTCATGCTGGCAGCAGTTAGTGTAGTGGTCGTTTCTCTGTCTGTTGAGCTAACGTACCGAGTCTCCTCAGACGAGCTGGAGACGTGCACGGCCGTCACCCACTTGCTTCTGCAGCTAAAAGCGTGAGCGTGATTGTGTGTGTGTGTGTGTGTGTGTGTGTAAAGGACAGGGGGATTACAAGGGGGCAAGGGCTTTGAAATGATCTTGTTTTGCCCATAATAAATATACTGTGTCTACATAGCTGTAACTGCCAAATCTCACGCAAGATGACTCAGAATACAGCTACCATCTACTGTTTCATAGCTTGTAAATTACTGAAGTTGAAATATAAATATTTAGTTCTTTTTATTAAGAGGCTTTGAGCAGGCTCAGCATAAATATAGTAAGTCACTGCAGAGGTGTAATATACACTACTTTTTCAACAACTGACCAGAGTTATTATAGCGGTAACTATGTGCCATGTTGGTATTGATAGCACTTGCAGAATATTATTTCCAACCAAAGCGTTGTTCAGAAGATGAATGGTGCTGCAGAGTTAATAGGTGGTCTGAGATTTTTTTGATAAACCGTGAAGTTACACACCCTATTGGCCGACGATGTTAGGGAACATCTTCACAGCCGAAGCGCATTCATTTCCTCTTTCATAATTGGCGGTTTGCTTCAGATTGACACTAACTCCCATCAATCTAACGTTTGTTCCGTTTAAAAATACAATATTTTTCTTGTACAAGTATCAACAGTATTAATCTTATTTTTATATTTTCTTACATGTTATACCATTACTGTATGTTATGTAAACTTGTAGGCATATTACATAAAACATTATTTTCCACCTCCCAATATGTGAAAAGCACATTTTTTTCCTACAGAGTTGAACTACACCATATATCTATAAAGGTTACCAAATATGCCATGCTAAACACTAAAACATTGTGTGATGAGGGCGTTTTCGAGCCCTTGTTTCTTCGGTTTCTATGGCAGTGGGCTGTATTTAAAAGCCCAGAATGTTAACTTTTGTGATGTTTGCGGATGCCAATGTTGCCTGTATTTATGAAATGACACCATGTTTTCTGAAAACTAACATACTTAACATGTTTACAGAGAATTGTTTGCTGTATATACATATAAATATATATCTTTTTATAGTTAATGTGCTTTGCACAATCAAAATATAGGGTTTGTTGCTTTTTGTCTGTGTTCTCTCCCTAACTGTTGCAGCCTTTTTTAAAGACGTCATTACAGACCTTGGACTGTAACTGTTAGCTTCTCAGCTGTGTCAAATGGTTTACTAGTGGCTTCTACAAAAGAAAAAATAAATATATGAAAAAAAACATGTTGCCCTGATAGAAGATATGAAGGGGGACTGCTTGGCTTACGTTGCTTATTGTTCTCTTGAGCTGGCAACTGAATCTTTCCAAGTGTACCAGCAATGCAAAAAATGAATAAAAAGACTAGCAATTCAGTGACTTGTCTGCTTTTTTTGTCTCAATTGTATTAAAAAACCAATACAGTTTAAATGTCTCCAGCCTCTACTATACTCCATTAAAAACGTAACACTCAGGAACTAATAAAAAGGATATGTAATTTAAACAACTTTAACAAACAAACGTCTCGACATTACAAAGAATCACAAAGTTTTAATTTAGCTGAAAAATGTGCATATAATGAAAATCTTCCAAAAACTACACTTGAAATTGCAGAATCCCCCAAATCATGATGCAAACATTGAAAAAAGTTCTGACTGTCAAAAGTTTGGAACAAACCAAACCAAAGCTTTGCCAGCTTCACTGACAATAGAAGTAGTGTGTGTATCAAAGGACAAGTTAGGATTTAACAAAACAATACGAATAGGTCAAAAAAGAAAATAACTTAACACAGCAGCACAATATCCTTATATCTTGCTATGATTCTCTTCAGAAAATCCTTACAACATACCACCAATGATACTATCACAGCCTGCAACAGACATTACATAACTATAGTAAACTGAAGTGATCCTGAACGAGTTACAGTACAGAAAAATCAGAACTATAAATTGAAAGTAATGAATGACATGTTAGCGTGTGAAAAACCTTCAAAAGTCACAGTCAAGAGAGAGGTAGTCATCATGGTCATCTTCTTCCTCAAAGCCCACTCACATCTTTTGCCAGGGTTGTGGTTTCCTGAGAAGTGGACTGTAGATAAACACACACACACAATATGAAGAAATGTTTCTGCTATTACCACAAACTGTGCTGTTGCAATCTGAGGGCACTTACATTAGCAGAGGGCGGCGTTGTGTCCGGGCTGGCATCAGCTATTGTGGCCAAATAAACAATGTTACGGTGCAGGATCTGTTGGTATCTGGAGATCAGACACAAGGGATTGAAGTTTGATTTATTCCTTAACTTAATACTGTCACAATACAGAGGTTTGTTGTACTTACTGTACGCATTCCACCGCTCTTCCCTTTCGCATGTACTCAGTGATGCATCTTATTAACTGGTCATTTTCATCCAGCAACTGGGAAAACACAATGAAACAATTTGAGATTAGAATAACTTTAGTGATCATGAATGAATGAATGAATGAATGAATTCGAAAATTGAGGACACTATATAGAAAAAACGCATAGGAAGGCTCATGCATCCATCCATCCATCCATCTATCTACACCGCTTATTCTTGTCAGTGTCGCGGTGGGGTTGGAGCCTGTCCCAGCGGTCATTGGGCGAAAGGTGAAGGGGAGCGCCTGGACAGGTCAGTAGTCTTTCGTAGTGCCGACACATACAGACAGACAACTCAGTCACACTCCCATTCACACTTATGTGTCAATTTAGATACTCAAGTCACCCAAGATGCATGTCTCTGAAGGTGGGAGGAAACCCACACTGACGGGCTCGGAGATATGAAAATCTTCTAAAAGCCATTACTTTAAACCTTACATTTTAAACTTTCCCTTTCAAGAGGTTCGTTCTTTCACGAACAAGGGACGACTGAGCATTAATGTTGAATACTGAGTTTATCTGGCTAATAGTTTGGGGACCTCTGTTATCTAATAACCAGCTAGAGCCCCCTGGCTGTTCGGCTACGAATACGTTGGCTAGCTGTAGGCTAACTGCTAACCCTCGCATCAGAAGTTACCGAATGACAGCGCACCGCTAGTTTAGCCTTCCTCTTGGTTAAACGGTTTTCTGTTAACTTACCCTCTGTATAGTTTCTTGGTTGATTTTTGCGCTTCCTCGAAGCCTCTTGGGTACAAAAACAATCGACATGTTTCCATCCGCTTCACCGCCACGGATGTTTACGACACTCTTCCGCTTTTTCTTCTTCTTCGCAATAATTTAAGGCTGTTGGGCAACAAAAAAAAAAGGTGCATTACCGCCGCCAATTGGTAAAAAGTGTAACTCCAGCTCTTACAAAGGTAATAACTACAGAAAAAACGATAAAATAAACAAAATTGATCCTCTCACTCAGCTTTGTTGGTCTCAAATATGGGCTGAAAAACATCTATGTAGATGATGTGTCTTTATTGAGTAATTTCACCATTGGTTTGATGCTGATTTTGATTTTAAAACATATTTGCTTTCTAATTTTCGTGACACTGTATGTATGGTCTTAAGTCCTACATCAAATATTGTAAAATCAAAATCCAGTACTATAAATTCATTTTCACTAAATACACTAACATCTAGGTTTATCCGTTACAATGTGCTTTCTGTGTACATTGTTGTATGATGTTTAATAAGGAGAGCATGTGTGTTAAGAGGAAAAAAAGCTGGGGGGGAAAAAAAGTTTAAAATAAAACATTAGAAACAGGGGTATTGTACAATTCTTTATCTTTGTCTCAGGTAAAAAGTCATTCCTGAATGTAACCCAGAAAGTATGTCATGCTGTACATATTCAACAAAACAATACCTGGTTCACAATTCCAGTGAAGTCAGAGTAACAAACATGAAAACTTCAGCACTTGAGTATTATTTTTGGAATTACAAATTAAATCTTGCCGATTATTGGGAAAGACCAAATCTCACTTTCTAAGGTAGTAATAAAGTGATGGGTTCTTGGGCTGTCATACAACGTTCACCAATTTGTGCAATATTCAGCTTAACAGCATACATTTAACTGGGCTGCTCTCTTCTAAGCTCCCATGGCTACTGTAAATGAACTCATTTGACCTTGTAGTAGTGCTTGTGTAAAACACTCTGAAGGCACTCCCCAAAGCTCTAAGATCACCAGAGACAAAAAGAAATTACATCCGACTTCCTCCCACTATGAACTGGCATCAAATCCAGTTTGTCCCTTTGTTCAATCAAGTAAATAGAAATTCAATCCAGAGAACAACTACATGGGCAATACTGCAAAGAGCATACGTACACATCAAGCGCAGGGAACTGACATCTAAATGCTGTCACCTATACTGCACATAGGATTCATAAGAGACAACATTCACTTCAATGGTATTATTCCCCACTTTCAGTAAACCACCATTTCTATACTGCATATACTTCTTCAGCTTGCAGTGGAAACACTTGACTGACAAAAGCGACAACATGGTAGGTGACAACTGTGAGAGATATCAAGGGAAGCTAAAACAGGAAACAACAGATGACTCTGTACATTTACATGAAATTAATCCTAACTGGACGCTTTGGAAATACCAGGATTCCTAGAGTAACAACCCATCAAACGCGGTCTGATCTTCATCTAAGTCACAACAGTGGCAAAAATATACTTGTCAAAACTGGATACAACAATTCAAAAACTTCAACAATATAATGAAACTCTGAGGTAATGTAATGATGTCTCCCAAAGTTATTGTGGAGTTGCCCTACAAACAAACTCTGCTCTTTTCTGTTCATTTGAACCATGAGCCCATGCAAATACATCTTTAATATTCTGGGAGTTAATTCCTAGTAATGGATGTTCAACCAAGTTCCCACTAAAACATAAGACTGACTTGAAGGTGAAGGAGAACCTTAAGACCTGCTGGAACAATGTTCTAAGGAAAGATAAAACAAAGGACCCTCACATTTTTGATGCATAAGAATAACGCTATGTTTTATGCCCATAATACATGAACCTTAGCCCAAATATGAAGCATGGCGTAAGAACCATGGTGGTTGGGGGCTATTTTGCTGCTTCAGGAGACATGCGATTACTGAAGGCCCAGTGAACAAAAAATGGTATAACGTGGTTTGGTATGATATGAAATTCCAGTTCAAAACAGATGATAATTTTTTTTAAATGAACACTTGTTTTGAAGCAGCCAATTTTGAATTTGTGCAAAGGAATGGCATAAAATTCATCATTAATGTTTGGCGAGCCTGCTAAACTTGAATCATTTGAGGAAGGTTAAGTGCTGTCGGAAGATGTTCTACCACTTAAGTTCAACAATGACAAGTAAAGTACAATCTGGCAAGAATTTGTCTATGATCATGACTTGCATAAAGATCAGACCAGATTGTAGTTTTCATATAAATCCAGGTCATTCCAACAGCTTCAAATATTTTCTTACAACTGCAAATTTATAATCCAGAAAAAAAAGTTAACAAAATCAGTGTTTTTCAGACCTGATCCTGAGTTTGGGTAAAGCAGAGGATGATAGAAACTTTGCACTGAGGACCAGGAAAGAGAAGCTCTATATTAAGACACTATCTTCAAGGGGTCAATGGGTACTCAAAACTTTTTAGACATATCACAGCCTTGATATTCCTAATCCAAAAACAGCCATTCTAAATCATTCTGAAATAAATGTGAAAGGTTAGTCATGTAACCTCTGAGGAGGCCGTAGTGTTTATACTCCTTGTTTAAAGAGACTAGTCACTGGAATGCTCTTTATTTCGTTATTATTAAAGGGACAAAATGCCAACAGTCCTAGTCAGAAAATCTATTTATCAGATAACGCTAAAGCTGTAAACTCTCCATACATGGATAAAAATTTCTCTTCCTTTAGACAGCTTGCATCAGGACTCCATCAAAACAAGGACCTCTATAAGTTTAGCGACAAAATCATTCATCTAACGTGATGTGGCAGTGTAGAGAGGCAGAAATATTTGCTGGGGGCATCGAGCAGATGAGATAGAAATACATTCATCCATTGGTCAATGCGTGTGTTTTTTAGCACAACTTTGATCTCACAATTCCAATGAGAATGAATGATGTCCACAACAAAAAGGAACCTCAAAAAAGTAATGAAAAAGAGAATTGAAAAATAAGAGTTCCCAACAAACAACGGACGTATGTCTGAGAAAGAACACGGGCTACAATAGGCAACGCAGCAAATTTTGTAAGATACATCAGATTGAATATATCAAAAAACTAAAAAAAGAAAACAACAAAAAAACCCATATGATCACATGAACCGTGATCAGAACACTCACAGTATTAGTGGGCTTTCTGCATACAGCTTTCATTATCAAAGACAACTTCTGTAAGAAATGAACTTAATTGATGCAAAAATACATAATAACTCCAAAGTTATTTATTTACAGGTGTTATTGTCCGTCGGAGGAAACTCAAATTTTGGGGGCAAAAACAAATCTCAAAGTGAAGAAATAGGAGCAAGGCAAAAAAGCCACTTTCACATCCCCGATGACGAGTCGACCCGATTGCTGGTGACGAAGAGGATGTCTTCATTCTTTCTGTCAAATGATGAGACTGAAGAGATTTTCTAGAACAGGACATTTCATATCGATGGGGCTACAAATCCATCAGGATCCAGTGCTGCAGGGCTATGCAGCCACTTTGTTCTCCTTCTGAGAGAAAGAAAAATGTGTTAAAATTAAAGTGCAGGATTAATTTGCAGCACATCATAAGCCAATGTTTTATTGGACTGATCACAATCCAAACTTGTATGTATACGATATTGAGAGACTACATTAATCTGATAAATTTACCCTGTATTCAAAATCGGAGAACTCCCGGCCTCCTCTGCCACCTCTGAATCCACCTCTGAAACCAGGGGGAGCACCCCGGGGGGGCCCAAAAGAACCTCTGCTTAAGGGTCGCCCTCTGCCACCACGGTACCCCATGCCACCTCGTCCACGGAATCCTCCCCGCCCTCGGTTGTGCCTCATTGGAATACCGAATGTCTCTGCGTTCATCCGTCTCTCCTCTGCCCAAGTTGACCTTCGCTCCCTTACACAAATAAAGATCAATCAAGATCAATGATCATGCCACCATGGGTGCTTTTGTGTCATAAGAAAAAGATCATTGATCACAACGATCAAAGTGACACAGGTAGGCAGTGCAGCAACCTATATGACATTACGGACACGGCAGCATTCTCAGGTGCAGTATTCGAGTAATAAAACCAAAATGTAAGCTGTGTTTGGAGTGTGGGACTGTATGTCTGTGATAGTGGAGACGTCATTTGCTTTCAATTCCAAAGACTTCAAATTGAAATGCAGGGCAAAAGCGATCAATGAACTCTGTGTACAGAGCACACAGGAACTACTTAACCTGGAACTTTCAGTAGAAACTAATTTTGGTGCAAAGGTGTCTGTTGATGGAGGGGATCACAGGAGTAAAGAGGTGATTTTGGCTAAAAACAATCAATCAATGCTATGAGTAACAATTCCTATTTTAAGGTGGCAATTCTGCTTCAACCACCTGAAATGTACAAGTGCATAACTAAATATTCTCAGGCACATTAAACAAATAAAAATGAATCCTCCTTAAAGTACACTTAAATGTTGGCATGTTATAAACATATCTAAAGGGAGCAAGATAATATTTACATGTCAAAAGACATAGTTTTTCAACTTGGGTAGATTTTTTAAAATACTCGATGGCAAGTGATATTAACGAGATAATTAATGAGCCCCCCAAAATGAACAGGTTGTCTTACCTTGCTTTATCATCACAAGACAGGTTATCGAAGAAGGACTTGGTCTTGTCATAGTAACATGTGTTGATCACTGCCTCCTCCTCCTCAGTGGTTCCTTCAGTAGGCTGATGCTCAGACTCCTCAGTTTCTTCTCCATTCAGAGCTTTCTCAGGCTTGTCATCTGTGATTAGAAGAAAAGAGGGTTTGAAAACCATTTAAGGCAAAAAAAAGAAGAAGAAAAAAAAAGGGCTTTCTAACAGGGTTGACCGATTTTCATATTGTCATCATACTCAATGTCTGAAAAGTTTTGATGCATTCAGTATATCACCGTTACTGGAAACATCTGCACTTAAATAAGTGACAATAATAAATAATGTTATTTTCTATGTGTAGCTTGCCATGTAGAGTGACCCAAAGAGTGTTGAGCGATACCTTTCAGTTTAAGTTTATTTTGGAGCTCTTTGTCAATGTCGTCTTTATGGAACTGAGCATTGGCAGTCTCAAAGTCAAAGTCTTCTTCAAATTTTATGGGGCCATCCCTGCGCACGTTCAATTTGCCCCTGCTGTGGTTTCCCTTTCCACGGCCGCGGCGGATGGCCTGGGCTCCAACTGAGAAAAAGAGAAAAAACAAGAGATACAGAATGAGGATGGGAATAGTTTTTAGAATAAGGGCTCTGCGTGGACTCTAATCTCTAATGCGTCAACCACTTACCATTGTGACGCTTGTTGGGATCCCGGTTTTCAACAGCACCCTGCTCATTATCCGGCTGTGGTACTTTCCGAAACTCAGGAGCTTAACATCAAAAGACAAATGTATCACAAAGGGTGATACATTACATACATTTTGAGTTATTAACGGGACGAGTTCTTATCCACCAGGTGAAAAATAAAAAATAGACAAGTGAGCCGCAAAGCATTCAGATTATTCCAAATTACAATCCCACCCTCCCGTTGACAGAGACCTTCTTGTCCCACTCTCAGGTTTAGCCGACTCCGATAATGCAACATACGGGCATAAGGCTCACTGAAGTCTTTATAGAGTCATGTTGTACAGCTGTTTGATGCGTCTCTATCTCCCCAGTGTCCTGTTCTCTATCAGTTTAACATACCCTTTCTCTGTTCCAAGAGGTCGGGGGGCTTCTGGCTCCCACTGCTGGTGCTGCTGGTGGGTATGGGAGCTGTTGCCGCTGCCTGACTCCTCTGTCCAACTGGTGCAGGTGGAGCAGAGGTAGCCGAAGGGTGGGCCTGCACTGCCTGCTTGAGGGTGGGGCCCTTCGTTACAGCGTCCTGCTGAGGACTTGTGCGTCCTGCAGAACACAGGAAATTGATGTTTAAGATAAATGATTATACATGGGGACTTAAACTATGTGACTTTTATTAAATTCAGAACCCTGATACTTAATTGTAAAATCAGTTATAGTGATCCTTCTTTCATGTTCCTTTTTGTAAAGGCCCAGTGGAGAAAACCTTACTTCTAAAATTAACATTCATAATATTTCAAATGAAATGTGAAAATGTTTACAATAGTTAACACATCACAGTAAACAAATGACAGTTTAAGGTTTTATACACTCAGCATAATATACCACAACAACAGGCTTCGGCAAATAAAGGCAAATAGATGGTGATTTTTATAGAAGGGCTGCCTTTTACCTGCTCCAGCTGCTCCGAGTGACACAGGCGCAATGGGTGAAACACCAAACTGGCTGTACGATGGGCCAGGGGGCCGATTGAACGCTGCATAGGAACCCACTGGCTGGAATGACGCTGCTGCGGCAGCACCGGTGGAACTAATTGACGACTGAAAAGATAAATGCAATCACTTTAACTACTGTGACAACTCAGAAGTCCAACTTAAACTGTCCATTCATTCCAGACTACACAGCTTAATTCACTGTGACGATTAAACAGGACACACATTTGTACTTGTTCTTTAGAGGACATACTGGAATCATAGTGGATGTATCACTGGTGGCTGGTGTAATTTTCTGCACACTGTGCATTCAGCCACTGGGAACATTTACATGAACACTGTGCTACTTTGCAGAGTCAGCCTTATGCATTGCTGAAATTAATTGGATGCCATTACTTGCAGAATACACATGATTCATTACTTAATCAGCACACAGTGGGAAGTATGCCAGGTGAGGAAATGTATCAAGAGGTTGTCTTCAGTAGACATGCAAATTTTCAGCAATTTGTGTAATCAATAGTTGGACCTCCTTATCAGTTTATATTTGATTAATTAAAACCTGTGGGGAACCATCATCATTACATGATAATCACGTTATGCTGTAGACTGAGCCTTCAGTAGACAGAATACATGGAGTGTAGTGAGAACTAATTATATTTATATCTGTTAAAAATGCACGACAGTTTTACTCTTCCGTGTAAAATACAAAATGTGTGCATTTTAGAACAAGTTTTGTTTTTTAAAATTGAAAACATTTTAAAGAGTTTTAAAAAGAACAAAATACTGCTGTAGCATTATTGATGAACACACTTACGTACCTAATCTTTATCTGCAGGCTACGGTTGTCCAGACAGTAGCAGTGCCTGTACGCTGATGTGTATAATCTTTTTATACAGCCACACATGATTGACAATGTGTGTAATCTAATAAATTTCACCAATCAAAATAAAATCCCTATCAGTGACTAATATGTTATGATTTATTATTGATTAATCATTAGCTTCCCCAGCTCACAGTAGGCCCGTGGACCACCTTCCAGACTCAAAAGCAATCTGGGAACCTCTGATGTGGGGGTGGGGACATGGGCTGATATATCTATTTTTCTTGTCTATAACAGATTTCTGGATGTACAACATTTGATTTAAATTGGTTATTCTCAAACAAGAAATAAAATAAAAAAATGCATACAGACAAAAACAACAAAATACTTTAACTGTTTCTGGCATTAAAATAACATTACTAAAGTCATTACCATGGACCACCTGCAATTCCTTCACAGTCCTTTGAGACCCGTTTTCGAAAACGGCATAATTTATCTGCACTGTGCCCACCATATAATTTTGGCTTCTGGCCAAATGGCAATGAATGCATCTGTGCATGATCGAGGCCCGGTTGAGGCTGGAAACCAGCACAGCAATGTCAACTTGGCTTTGAGCATATTGGAGACGGCTCAGTATGATTCCTCTCTAGTGGTCAAGGGCCAAATATTGTTGTCAAACTGAAAGAGTATACAAATTGTTACCTGAACTATGGCTGGGTCCTGAGGCAGGGTGCTAGTGGCTTTAGGCGGCTCACACACTGTCAGATCTTTTATATCACTCCCCCTGAAAATGATGTATTCAAACACCTCATCTCGAGGTGGAATGGGCCTGTCAGTGGGCCGATCTTCAGTGCCGAAAGAGCGAACTGTTAAGAGAATTCACAAGATGATAGAAAATTTATCCAGTCTGGTGTCTCTGTTAACTTGAGTTACTCATATCTATGTTGAGAAAATATCATCTGTCAATATGGCATTATTATGGGAACTCTTCAAAGTATGAAACTAGATAAACAATTGTATTATTTAAATGAATAAACCACATACTCAAAAAGAGATTTATCTCAAGAGTAAGTTCTGAAATCATTCAGAAAACCTCAACGTTGACTTCCAATTGAAGTACTGACATTTAAACCTGTAAACACTGGAAAATTAAGTAAACTGAAACCAGCACAAAGCCATTTCATGTTAATAATACATTACTGATTGAGTATATGGTAAAGCAGAGTCATTAAAAATGTTCAAAAGTTCTGATTTAAAAAAGTAATAAAAACCTTTATTTGTTTAAAGCTATTTAATATATGCATATATATGTATGTGTGTGTATTACTTACAGCTATCCTAATGTCTGACTTATCTACTGAAAAGTTCTAAATTTTCAAAGATAAAACTTGACGGAGATAAATGTTGGCCAAAGTTGCCCAATGGGTAGAAACATCAACGTTGAAGAAGTTGAATTGGACAGCTAAACCTCCGATTTATCACAGCTGATCAGTTTCAAGTAGATGTAGAAGATGTGGTAGAAGTGTATTTATGCAACTAAGGCTGTGTTCTACTTAAGCATAGGCTTATTTTGGTTAGAGCCCTTGGCGCCTTTTAACTGCGAAATGCTGGTTAGCTTGTCAGAAAATCCTTTGTGACGTGGTCCATGGATTACCAAACTACGTTTAAAGGCGACAGCAATGATACTTGGAGTGTGGCGTTGGTTAAGTACATTAACAAATTTCAGAGTTTCATAAGGACAAATTAGCGGTGACTCAAAACAACGTCAACGCTTGACAGAAAGCGGACGTTTCCTCTGCACCTGTGAAGTAGTGGCACTCAACCCAAACACTACGTAAACAAAGAACGCCGAGCACAACTTAGTTAGCTAGCTAACTTGGCTAACTGCGCTCCAGTTTCGGGTTTTCATCGTTGAGGAGTGCTAGATTTGAACCCCGGCCGTACGCCGTAAGTGTTAGCTTACCTTTAGCAAGAGCTACAGTTGAGTTTTCAGTGTCAATAGTGTACAAAATTCCTTCATAGCGAATCTTGGCCTTGGAGACGAGGCTAATTTTACTCCCAATGTACGGCGTCCCTCCTCCACTCATTTTCACAGTTTACTTAAATAATCCAGATACTTCAGTTTGGGTGTTTTCTATAAAACCGAAGCTCAGTTGTGCTGTTTGATGAGGTTGAGCTGTAGAAAGACGATGGACGAACTAGCGAAAGCTCAAGTGGGACTCATTCGCTGCTGAACGGAGCTACCACGACATGGCCGTTTTCATTTTACTTCACCCGCCGCTAAGCATGTTGGGAGTCGGACTACGTCTTATCTGTCTAAAGTCGACTCTTTCCCATTTTTTTCAAACAACGAAAAACGTTTTTACGAACTAGAAAAAAAAAAAACGAATTTCACAGACGGTTGTATACAGCAGTCTTTTAATTCTTTTTATACTTGTTTTGAAGCAATGGGTTCGTTAATTGATCACAGAGGTTGTATGTTTGTAACATCGCGATATCACACGGGGTCTCCTCTTTCACCCTGCCCCCACTTTTGCAGGGATTTTCAAAGAAATGTAGAAAAACATAAAAGAAAATCAAACATTGTCACAGTTTATGTGAAGAACGTTATTAAATGTTGCGTATGACTAAACATGTATAAAACGAGTGCCATGCACATCCTTGATTGGCATCGTTATGTAACTGTGAGTAACTAGCAGAGTAATTACAGCCCTGTATCACATTATTTTACGTGAGATTTAGCGAAGAAACGCATTTCACGTCCTCTTTATAAAATTTTAAACAAATGTGGCCTTTATTATATTAGCATAACATAGCCACAACTACAGGACCCCCGTTTAATGACGTCAGATTCATTCCCACAATGCCTAGTAACACGCATGCGCACTGTAAAAAACACAAGAGCAATCTGTGATCAGAGATGGCGGGCGCCTCCGACCCCCTGGAAGATATGCTCTTTTCAGAGGTGGATGAAAAAGCCGTGAGCGATCTGGTGGGCTCGTTGGAGTCACAGCTTGCTGACCAAAGCAACACAGCAGGTAAAGCAGAGGAAAACAGAGGCGCTGACTCGGTTGCCCCCGCTAACCATCACTTAGGAAAAACGCTACCAGCTCCAGTGGGCACCACAACAGTAGAACAACAACAACAAGGACGGCGTAATAAAGCTGAGATACACCAGGAGATCAACTCCAACGACACCAGGCCAGATAAAACTGTCACACCTCCTACTCCGGGCGCTACATCTTCCATTGGCGAGCCGTCCACCACTTCGGCTGCCGGGGTGAGCGCTACAACCAGCGGTTCGCAATCACATGGAGCATCCATCACAACACTGACTGCATCTGGTGTGTCAACTTTGGCTTCTCCGCCTGCCAGCATCAGCACCACAGCGGGCCGGGGGACGAAGCTCAACGCGGGCATCGGCGAGACGTCGACGGAGGCAACCCCGCCGAGAAAACGCCTCACCTCAACGCGGCGGAGCGCCTCGGCTCGGATAAAGAGTTTGAACGGTGCAGCGGTGACGACGCGGAGGAACAGCAACGCAGCGGTGGCGGAGAGCGTTAGCGCGGCGGATACCGGGGCAACTCCAACTCCAAACTCGACCCGAGCGGTCAGCACGACGACTTTCACCGTATCCAACGCCAGCCTGCCCACAGGTCAGTCGGCCATTGCTCTGGACCGGGGGACTCCGACCATTGCACTGCACAGACTCCCGAGTCACATCGTTGCGAGCATAGCCCAGAACGGCAACGGGACCAGTGTTTCGGCCTTGACCCAGCAGGGCGCCCGGGGATCAGCCACCACCTCCTCATCTTCCCCGGAGAACCACAGCAACACGCTCACAGACACGGGGGCTTCCATAACAGACGATTCTCACTCCAAAATTGTAATGTCAAGCCAGTCTGCTAATGTCAATTCTGTAATAAACTCTGTTTCATCTACACCTCCAGCTGTCACTGTAACAACAACAGCAGCAACTACAACAACTACAACAGCAGCAGCAGCAGCAGCAGCAGCAACCACCACAACAACCACAACAACAGTAACCCAGTCTGTGAGCTCTGCCACAGCCACTGCTTGTGTCACCGCAGTGGCAACAACGTCTGTGTGTACAACTGCTCAAAGTACACCTGTGGCTACTACAATAAGCATGGTCAGGCCCACAGCACCCTCACCGACACCTGCCATGGCAACCACTGCACAATCTCAACCTCGTCCTGGACTTGCGGCGCCTCAAAGGATCGTAGCTCCTCAGCTGATTGTCAGACCACCTCAGCAGCAGACGACCATTCAGCTTCCCCCTGGGTTTACCATTCCACCGGGTAAGGTTTGCAGGAGGGCAGAGACTGTGTTGTTGGCGTTCTGGAGGTGGTTGTGAGTGACATTCCATCCGTGTGATAATAAACGAAGTGGATGCTCATGTGTTTGGTTGTCAATGCTTGTGTGCATCTTTAAGAGGAGGAATTTGTACACACGGCATTCTGATCCTCTGTGGAGATTCGTCACCTCAGTATACTGTATAGTGTACATTCAGACATGCAGTACGTATGGGACATTGTACTGTATAACATGTCCACATGCCGGTATGCTATACAGTACTGCACGTCTGATAACGAGGAGTGCATGGATGGCCTTAGTGGAATCAAACCTGGTATCACAAGCCTCATGAACCACAAAAACATTGAACCTACACAAAGTAAAGTTAATGACAGCTTGTACCAACTGTGTGAGTACTGTTATATGATGAGATGGAACTGTATGTGAAACAGGCTGAACTGGTTCCAGTGTATAATTTGGTCATTGAGCTGAAGACTTAAGTGTTAGTTGGAAATGACAAGACCATGCTGCTGAAGAAAGGACATGCTTACATGTGCAAAATTACCAAAGTGTTCAAATATCATACATTTCACACCTAAGCACAAAATTCCATGTGAACAAGCAGACGTGGGAAGTTTCTCATCTACTGTGTAATTTGGTGAAATGTTTCAAAAGATCGTAAATCACAACAGCTTTCTTAGGTGAGTACAAAATATCGCATCGACAACTATTTCACAGTACACCTAGGTGAAAAGACAACATGGGTTCATTTTGTTACTGCTGTCAAACAAATGGCAACTTATTTAGTGGAGACCTGTTGCCCTTCAACTATAATAAATACCACATGTCTGCACTCTGAGTCTTCATCAGCATTGTTCTTGTTGTCAGTTACTGTAAGTGAGAATCTGTGATGGGAAAGCAGGTCTCACCGAGATTCTGCAGCGCTGTTATTTTCAGTTTGATCCCCAGGCAGGTAGAATATGTAAAACAAACCTAATCAATTGTAGTTTATCATGCTGTTAAATCTTACCTCATATCATATTTTGGCAGGTAGCCAGCCATTATTTTTTATGTTTAGTGGTAAAGTGAAAGTGGTCGTTGCATTGTTGCCATTTTAACGCTTGGCATGGGCAGTGATCAGAAAGGTTACCGCTGTGCTGCTTTTCTTTCTAAAAGTCTGAGTCATGTCACCTCAGGAATGAAAACGCAGCCAGGTAGCCAAGAGAATCACTTGTACAATCCTTAATCGTTATTTGACTCCAGGCCTTATTTTTACAGTCTTGAAATTCTGTTAGAGACAAACCCGTGTGTTGATTAATAAAACATCCTGCGTGACACGAGCTGCTTCAGAAGCAGTCGTTATAATAAGTCTGTCATATAGTAAGAGCAAAGAGTCATGATAATTTCCCTGTGAGTCACTAAACTGTTCACGAATTATTTGTGCATTAGCCTGAACTCCATCCAGCAAAGCTAGATGTCTTAATATGAAATCAAATTGAGCAGTGTTGTAAATGAACACAGTCACCATCCAAATCCTGCTTTGTTTGCTTGTTTCAACATCGAACTGCCATTTTCACTGGTTAATCTTTTGTGTTGGCTTTCAGAATGTAAAAGTTCCCTTTGAATAATGCTTCCACAGCACTAACACACCGTAAATATGTATGTGTGTGCGGCCCCATGGCTGGTTCCAATGGCCCACAGTGACTGAGGTTTCCCACTAATTAATGTTGCTTCCTGTTTTTCAGGGATGGTGTTGGTGCGGACGGAGTTGGGCCAGCTGGTGATGGTTCCTCAGCAGGCCTTGGCTCAGGCTCAGGCCCAGGCTCAGGCCCAGAACAGTATTTCTCCACGGCCTGCGACACCCACCACAGGAACAACCTTCAGAGTAACAACCCCACAGGTAAGACTGCCTCAGAGTCCACATGGTCACTACTATCTAGGAACTATTATCCCTACAACTACTCCCTACCGTTCTAGAATCTGTGTTTACAACTAAACGATTTCAAATGGTGGATAAGTTGGTCACTTTGAGAGCTTTGTCAATAAACACTGAATATTTGGTTTTCTATTTCCATAATCTTGATCCCATTTTGTCTCTCTGTGTTTGTGCTGCACAATTGGCTGCTTTCATGTATCATTTTAAACCAGAGTTGGTTGTCTTTCACATGGATGGGAACAAATCGGTTGTTTGCCAACATTTCGTGAAACAGACACGGCATTATCTATTAAAATGTAAATGTGTTAATGTGGCCCTTCAGCTCACACACCTCTTAATAGATAATCGATGATCTTGTCTCATTCTATGCCGTCATTTTCATTCATCTACATTTTCATTTCATCAACACTAACTGGCCTAAGGGGGAGCCCTTGTTTTTCTTCGTATATACTGTGTGGCTGAATAAGTGCCAGTTGGCCTCATGAAGATGTGTAGCATCAAGGAACCATGACAGGATGAGAGGAGCTGAAGGTGGGAAAAATGAATCAAGTGCCACCTTGGTGTCATTTTCAAATCAAGAAACCCATTACATAAGAATGCTCTCAAAGCCAAAGCCTTTCTATACAAAAAACACAGTCCTCTACTGTTATCAGCTGAGTTCTAGTTTCTGTATGGGCACTGCCACATCTGGTTACGTACTGTTTGACTTACTAACCTGTTGAAATGTGGGCTTGAACTTCATGAACACACCAACGCAGCACTGACGCTATGTGCATGCACACTCTTCCCATATTTGATTGACTTTACTCCCTTACCAAAATATTTGCCTCAGTTGTTATGAATATTCCTACTGTAGCACTTTAAAACCGTTGGGTCCTGTTCACTGGTGCTTGGGTGAAATGCAATTTTTTTACATTGGATGATGAAGCAAAACTTTGCTAAACTGTGATGTTATCCTGATATGCAGCTCCACTAGGAATTGTAAGAGTGAAAGTGCCTGAATGGATTTTCAGGGAAAATAATGATGCGAAAAATGTATTTTTGTGCCTCTGCATATACCGTTCTTAAGTTGAAATAAAAAGAGTGCTATAAAAGTACTCTTAAGTACTCGTACATTTATGAAGAGTCAACTAATAATTCCCAAGGTGCTCACTCTTACTCTCTTTAATTAAATTGCTGCAAATATTGTTATTGTTTACTTGTATTTTAGTGTTAGGTCACCAACTTTGAAATGTGAAATTGAATGACTGAACAACAAACCTTTATTGACCCCTGATGTCAGTGTCATCATGACACATGATTCTACTCATAATCTCCCAACTCTCTTATCATAAAATTGCTGTTATAGGCTGTTTGTTCAGAAACAAGACAGCAAGGTCATCTTCTATTGTCAGTAGTAGGGAGGAGGCATCAGTATCAAAAAGAGACAGACATATAGTAATTAACCCTTTCATGACTGCTAAATGAACTGTCATGGAGTCCACGTTAAGGCAAAAAAAAAAGTATAAATTCTGTGAGTGATTAAAATAACAGACAAACAAACTATAAACCATTTTAGTAACCCTTATTTATTACATTTCTCTTCAAATTCTCTTGACTCTGGATGTGTTAAGTATGATTTTACACTCATTCTTCCAAAATGCATCCTTATAAATCTGTCTTGAAACTTGTGTTTGGGATGACCGGTCCATTGGTGGTTACGTCAGAGTTCATGGGGTTAACAGAAATTCGCTGTGGCCCCCATTTTGTACTTCCAGACAGTTATTTCTTTATGTCCAGGTGTGTCATTGCAGTACTAAATTGAGTACTTATTCTGTCTGGCCTTTGTCGTGTAACCGTTGATTCCGTCCAAGAAGTTCCATTTTCAGCCACGTCTGTTTGTCTTTTTTGTACTCAAAATGTAATTCAGTAAAAAATTCAGTACTTCATCAGTGGGACTCGATTTGGATGAATTTAAAGAAGTACTGACAAATAAAGCAATAAAGTCCCATTATTATTGTTATGATAAGTATTTCTCTTTAGGGCAGTAATTTGTAATGGGAGGTTTCAGATTTTGAATTGCATGATGTGTGAATGAGTTGGTTACTATTGTTTAAACTTTGTCATCATGCTTAAATTATCTACAGTATGTGTTCATACAGTCGTTTTTGGGTGTCATCACCTTTTTATGTGAATAAGTTATTTCTAGACCCTAATTGAGATGTAATTAATATGATTTACGGTGTAATTGTGTCATAATGAATGAATATCCTTGATTATTTTACGTATAGATTGAACCAAGATTAATTGGTGAATTAATGTCTCAAGGCTCTTTAATGACTCCACAGGGTCGTCTCTTGTTAAGATTTAATGAGCCGCTGAATAATTGATTGGAATTTGTTCATAATCACCTGTGCATGCATCAGTCATTAAAAAAAAACTTGCGTTCGTACCAATGGATCCAAAACTTTGGAACTTGCGAGGTTTTAATAATAACCTTACTGGAAGGTTGATGCCGTGTAGTGTCTGTATAAATCAAACAGGATGGCTGAAGTGCACAGTGGCGCTGTGAAATATGGCAGTCCTGATAAGCAAAACATTAATTTGATCGGAAACACCCTGTTGGAGATTAGCATATACATCTTAACACTATAACACACACCCCGTTTCGCATCCAGTGGTTACTGAGATCGCCCCTTTTTTTTTTTGGTCCACACAGTAACTAATTGATGGATGGATGTTTGTAGTAGTGTGAATGTTGTAGTTACATTCCGTAAAAGCATTTATTTTTGTGCACATTTGTTTGACAAATACAAAAACAGACACAGATGTGGATGGTGCAAGTAATAATCGAAATTCGTTTGTCCACCTGCGTACAGTACCTATTTTATAAATGTCATCTGGATAGATCCAAGTAAAAGTTAAAGAATACAAAATCCTGGGACAATAAATCATAGTTTGGTTGTTCATTTATTTGATGAATATTCATGGGTATGACACGACAAGTGGTTTCTCACACACTCAACTGGTTAATACTCATCGGTCAGTAGTACATTGTTAGTAAAAAAAAACAGTGACGCCTGTGTATTGTTATTCATTGAAGGCTTAGATATTAAATAGTATCTCGAAAGATAAATGACTTACACAATCACAACTTGTACCTTTGAGTTGTGTTTCCTCCACAGCTTTGTAGGGACAAAAGATGAACACTAGAGGGCAGCATTTCATTATGTTTTTTGTATTTATTCAGTTTCCTCAATTTCTGTTTCTGTTTTCACTTCCTCATAACATTTGTTTCCATGTCAGTCTAGACCACAGTAAGGTATGCTGCATCCCAAGGGTTGGCATCATTTTGAGGGTCTGAATGTGCGAAAAATAAGTTACCTAACCAATAATCATAATAGTAATTAAAACAAACGAACGTGATCGTTCCATTAAAACCAGTATTATGCACCACCACCACCAGCCAACAGTTGTAGTTTACGTATGCACCTATAGTGCTACTGCGTGGGTACCACTGAGTTATCCCCAGAAAACCATTCTGGGTCCTCTAAGTGTCTTCCCAAATGTCTTTTCACAGGTCTTGGGTGTACTCCTCCATCCTTGAAGTACCTATAATCACAGTGAAGAACGCCCTCTCAGGTGACATTCCTGTGCCTTAGAATAAACTGTTAGAGGGCATAGCACAGGACATCATACTCCAGAACTGAGATTCAGCATTTTCCAGCATTTAAGGCAAACTGTACCATCAGTTACACCGACACCTTTGTAGTAGAAAACAACTTAACATTAATTCGTCAGCCTCAGTGTCGACACTGAGATGATAACAGCAGGTGTAAATGTTTGCCAAGACTCCACAGTGTCATAGATGGTGTCCATCACACAACAAAGACACCTTGTTGCCTGGGTACACATTTTGTGTGACTCCTGATAAGCACCACTTTAACCAGAGAGTTGAAAATTGTCATCGGTGCTCACAGTCACACTGATGATGACAAATTAGCAGGCCGCGGCGATGCCATCTCGACAGGAAAAGAAGTAGCAGGGAAATGAAAGGGAATGGTGTTTATTCCCAGAGCTCAACCCCTCTGTCGGCCTGTCACTCTTCCCGTGACCCTGAGGGGAGAAACGGAAGGCATCCTGAGCTTCCTTCCTTCCATACCTGTTAAATCATTCATCATCCAACTGCCTGATAATTTAAAAAAGCTAACAAGGCTTTGGTTTATGTGTGTTTGTGTGCGTTTCTGTTTTGTGTGTGTGTGTGGATGAGAGAGAGAGACAGAGTGAGAGAGATGGAGAGATATATTGAAGGCGTAGCTGGCGGTGTGATGCACCCCGTGGCTCCTACCCCCATCCCCTTCCCATCTCCACTTCCCTCATACCCCATACCCCCCTGCCTCAGTTTGACATTCTTTAAGAGCTGTGAAAACTTTTAAGGAAGAAAAAAACTCCCTCCTCCCCTTCTTACGTATCCCATACACTCTACCTCTTTCCCCTTGCCCTCAGCAGGGTTGTGTGTGTGTGTGCATTTATGTATGCATAGGTTTTTCCATGTGTAGTTAATATTTAATTGTGCATATTTGAATATCTGCATATGTGTATGTGGGCTCTTTTGGCCTGTGTCTCTGATCTGTCTGTCATTGTCTGTGTGTGTGTGTGTGTGTGTGTGTGTGTGATGAGCCATCAGGCATCAGTATAGTTTTATGGTAGCTGATACTTAGTACTTCCGCATGAACATTAAAACTTCAATACTGCAAGACAATTTGTTGTATTAATTGCAGTGTAACTTCAATGCTGCAATTACTACAACAAATTGAAACTGAAATTGGCACAAATCAAAGTATGCTCACTCTGAGTAACAGACCTAGAAGATTATCTTGGATAAAGTGTAAAATAAAATGTAAGAGGATGTGGATGTTTCAGGGGAGCTCATGGTCGTCACAGAAGCACGCTTGTGGTCATTGATAGTCAAATTAAGAAACATTTCCTTCTGGTGGTAAGGTATAAAATTCAACAGCAATGCATGGTCCATCCTCTTCATGCAAAATGTGATAAATGTGATAATCCAGCTCACCTCTGCTATAACATCTGACCAAGATTTATCATCGGAAATTAATTCCACTGTTGCAGATGATTTCTCATATTCATTTCTTTATTAATTGCATTAGCTGCAGCAATTGTAGAGGTGTCATCATCTTAATCGAGACAAATCAGCAAATACATCATCCAATCTCTATGGTGATATTGTTCCTGACTTTCACAATCATAGCTTAGGAAATTCAAATGCAGGTAAAATAATGTGATATTTTTGAATTTCTTGTGTCAAGGAATTCATTAACATCAGGCAAACTGAGGAAATATTCTCTGTTGTCAAGCTGTTGTTGACATGTTGACCTCCTCTTGTGCCATTAGAAGACAAAAGAAGTGAACGGTTTGACTCTATAACCCACTGTAACTGGACCCGGCCTGCTACTGTCTGTTTGTCAGTCTCCACCATCACCGATCGCCTGCCACCTTGTTTCTTGTTTCTTCCTGCCATGACCTTACCTCATCTGTCTTCCAGGCACACCACTGCTCTTTTTGTCCTCTGTCTGTCTCTCACGCTGTCCCCATTTCTCCTCAGTCTCCCATCCACTTTGTTCTTTCTCTTTCCTTTTTTTCCTGAAGCTGACATGATCTCACCCCTTTTCTCTTTTCTGTGTGCCTTTGGACGTTCTCCTCCCATTCCTTAACCTTGCCTTTCTTATCTTTAATCCTCTGTCTCCCCATCTCTCTTATTGCGCTCCCCGATTTCTCTCTTTCTGCAGTCTCCCGTGACCTCTCAGACAACCAGGCAGTGTCCTTTGACCCCGGCCAAGATGGTAGCGTCTCCCTCTCCTACTCCTTCCAGCCCTGCCCTCCAGACCTCTTCCTCTGCCTCTTCCTCCTCCTGTCCTGCACTTCGCCCAGTGAGATAACTCTCCTGTTTTTCAGTTTTCCACCTTGCATTTCCTCTCTTTATTATCCCCGTGCTTGACACCATCATACATTATAAATTTTCTTGGGGAACTAGTTGATTTTTAAATTGTCTCATTTTCACTTACATTCCAATGGAGGTTATCCAACTGATTAAATATGTGACATAAATTGTATATCATTTTTCAAACTATTACGCAAACTCCATTTTGGGAGGATGAATTAGGCAATCAAAGAATGTTTTGCTCCCTGAACTTGAAAGTATTATAATATTTACTTTTTTAACACAAGTTTCTTGTCATCCAGCCATTACCTACACATGCTGTGTCTGTTAGCCCTGGTAATTACCATAGATTTCATGAATTGAAATCAGTTATTTTGATTTCATTTGACAGCACATGCAACAAAAGCCAATTGGCTGGATGTATAGGTGAGGCAAGAAGCATTACACATTTCTTACTCTACTCTATTCTACCAAAAAGGTTTTTCAATAAAAGCAAGAATGCATGTTTAAAAAGCATACATCAAACTTTAAAAAGCTCCTAAGAACATTAGAAAACGTCAAAGCATTATAGATGGGTAATAAAACATGCATAGGTATAAATACTGCATGTGTACAATAAAAGTGAATGAAAGATTCATTTCTATTATTGATTATTCATTACTTTATGCAAGATAGTCAGCAGCAAAATAATTGATTCTCTTTAACTAAAACGTGCATAGCATATAATACATATCTGCATTTGCATAGTTACAATTTGACACCATGCTATGGCTAAAGATTTAAAGACATTTCCCTGTGACTTTGTCAACTTTGTGTTGTTTTTTTGACTTGCTGTCCCTTATACACAAACTAGGTGAGCTCTCAAAACAACTGGCAAAGCGTCTGGGTTTATGCTACACTATGAACATATGTACCCGCGACCCCATGGATCAGTGCTCATTTGTGTGCATTCACACCTGAATTTAGAGCTGACCACTTATGATGGCATGGCAATAGCTCCATTTTGTTGTGGAGTGTGAACAGGCCCTGAGAGGTGATGAGGGCTGTAGAGTGAGAGACTGCTGATGGCAGCTCATTTCTTCAGGGAATTTGCGTTTTGAATGTCCCCGTTCATACCCTCACATACCATTGCAATATATTGAAGTACAAGTTCAAGTTAGAAATGTTCTGTATTTAATCTGGACAAAATGATATAATTGAACAGATGCATTTTCATCAAGGCCAGCATTTTGGTAGGTGGAACGCTTGGGTCCCCTGTTGTCCACCCTCTAGCCACCTCCTTTTTTCCTCCTCATCTGTTAAGCAATGTCCACGGAAGTCAGGACACCAGATGTGACAGGAGAGCTTCAGCGCCTGCCTCCTGTTCTCTGTGGCCTTGCTGCGGGTGAGGCGTCACATCCTGTTTATCTCTCTGTCTCTTCTTTGCTCTTCCAGAAGGGCCCCGTGGCGCCAACCGTGGCTGTGACGGCTCCGCAGCAGACCCCCGTGGTTATGGCCCCGCAGACCCAGGCCCAGGCCGCCTCCCAGCCAGTGCAGCCTCCGCAGACGGCCATTGCCGCGGCCCCTGGAGCTCCTGTCGTGTCCCAGGTCTTTTCTGCCATCCTGTCCGCTCCCCCGCCCCCGTGCACCTTCCACCCCGAAGGGCGCAGGCGCTGTCACAGCTGCCAGCGAACTGGCTGGGTCACCGACACACCATCAGACCCACGGCCTCACAGCCTCACACAGCTGGCTGTCTCACACATTCACACACAAATTCACACGAGTACCTTCACACAAACACCAACTCAAGGACATGCAGGCACAAGACACGAACAAATAAATCCAACCGTAGTCACATATGCACATATGCTAATCATATATCTTATTCACCTGAACACACACATCATGATATCCAGGCCAAAGAGCCCTCGTAGGAGCTAGCTTTTGTTGCCTTTGGCATTCTGAGTAGACAGGTGCCATGTCTCATTTTGTTACAAAGCTGACTGGGCAGCATGTTAAGTGTGCACTGCATATTCATTTGTGACTGACGATTGTCACCTGATTTAACAATCTAGGATACAGTTACAATCTTTTTTATTAATAAAAGAGTAATCCACAACGTGGTGCCACTGCTTTCACTTAAACACAACCTTCCACTCCTTACTGGAAGTTACTACAATAAGCAAAATATTATTAATTTGATGCTTATACTAAAAAGTCCTGGACAATAAGCAGTTTACCAATGTTTAAAGTTGGGTTTTGAATCTTTTTCTGTTTCTCTTTGAAGGAAATGCAAGAGAATGTAAAGAAGTGTAAGAACTTCCTTGCCACACTGATCAAGCTGGCGTCCCATAATTCTCCATCGCCCGAGACTTCCAAGAACGTCAAAGCGCTTGTTCAGGATCTACTGGTAAGCTTTCCAACGACGGTGTAAATTCTTGAACCCTTTAATTTCTACAATTCTCATCACAGTCACTCATTTTTCAGACCAATATTTTTCAAATAAGATGAATATTGTCAGCAACAATTTTATCTTTTTTACAGATATGAAAAGATGACAGGTCTGCATGAGATCCAATACAATAATAACACATTAACATCAATCATTGTGTTTCTTCAGTAATTCTGTGCTGACTGCAAAGGTTTTAGTGAGATAAAGTTGAAGCGTTCCCTCTTGTTTGTTATTGTATTGAACAGTTTCAGGCTGTAGGTGGCAGTATGGAACTCTTTCCAAAACGCTGCCTGCTCCAGTACAAATTCCCATGTTATTCAGAGACATTATTGATGAGATGTCCCCTGGGACATGTCAGCTCTGATGCTGGGATTTCATCCTGTCATCTCGTCGTGATGAAATCACCATGACATCACTTTACCATCTGCTTTGTCTCACAGGATGCCAAGATTGAACCGGAGGAGTTTACCAGCCGGCTGCAGACTGAGCTCAAGTCGTCCCCGCAGCCTTACCTTGTGCCCTTTCTTAAGGTGGGTTACCGCCTCTGAAGTGGCTGTTGAAGCTCTTTCTATGTTTCTTTTAAAACTACCTCCATCAATCTTTTTTTTTTGACTGGACTTAAAGGTCCTCAGAAATGACACTGGTGCAGACCTCGTCTCTAAACTGCTCCAGAAGGTTTTGTCCTCTTTACTACTTCCCTATACAGTGGCCCTGGGCTGCTTAACTGCTACTTACATTTTATCCTCAAATTGGTTTACTAAAGTACCCCACAAATTCATCCCCTTGTCACTAGATATTCTCTTAAACTGGCAGTGTAAAGTAATCATTTCCTGGGCCCCTCGGTCATCCCTGCCAGTAGCCTGCAGGTTTCTCCAGCCAGGCGTGATGAGTGTGATGACCGGAAACACAAGTCCGCATGCAGTGTTAGTGAGCTTACATCAAAAATGCGTCCTAAATAGTATAGATGGTATATGGCGGATCATCTAAAAGCTAATGAATCACTGAGCCAAAGGGCAAAAAACAAACACCGTGGTCAGAGCAGAAAGTTATTCCCAATACTTTACGAACATGTCACCATCTGTTTGGGATGACACTATTATCTCAGAACGTTTAAATCAAAGCTTAAAACAGAATTTATTAAATCATGGTCTGTTTATTCCTACACTGCCACTGTATTGTAACCATTCACTCCTCTTTACCTACTGTGAACTCAGGATCAGGAACTCAGGAACTACAGGATTGGGTAGAGATTATTATTAAATTAGGGACTGATGAGTTGGATAATTTTAAGCGATAAGTCCTGGATTCCAAAATTTTCAGAGATACTTAAATGATGAGGAAAATGATTAGGAAAATTACCTGAGATACTTTAATGTAAAGGAATAACAAACATATGTCATGTTGAGATATGATGTTGAAGAGATGCATCTTGGATTCAAATTCCTTGAGTTGTAAAACAATTAATTTTAAGTGGTTGTTTCATTGTTTTTTATTTTATCTTTTTATGCATTTAATTTTCATTTACATTCTTTGTTTTGTAAAGTGCAATTTTAATGTGTTTATGCTTTGCGTCATAATAAACCAGCCTGGGACATCCTCCTGTGTCCACATTTTTGACCCTATAAGTCACTGTCAACAAACTAAACATTGCATATTCTCCCTCCTCATCAACAGAAAAGCCTCCCGGCCCTGAGGTTGTCTTTGTTAAATAGTCAGCAGTCCCTCACCCAGCCCCCTCAGCAGGGAATCAAACCAGTACCGGGCAGCACCCCTCCTACCATCGTGCCTGGGGCAGCTGTCCGTATTCACCACCCCAACAGCACTACCACAGGTGCAAGTGTACTGCCTGCCGGGACCCTTGGACATACCGGTACCATGGTGTGTATGGACATCTTAAGTTGCTCAGATCCCAATGCATTCACTGTTATGTTTGAATTTACATTAAGAGTTGAATTTTAAAATTGTTGTCCTGGATCGAAGTCTTGAATCGATGTTCAGGTTGTGTCAGCAGTGATCTACTGTAGCATTGATAATAAATAATAAAGGAAATCACGGCATAGTAAAATAGCAATTTCCATGTTTATTAGGAAAAAGAACAAAAAAACAAAATATCACATTACCCCCTCCTACTAAGTCATATGTGTGTTTGCAGTAAAGATGGCACACAGAGTTACAGCTGAAGCTATAAGAAATGCAACAATTTTTCCCCCACAATATTCCTGTAAAGGAGACCTGAGGAGGCTCATAGCTCGTATTGTCTTCTCACAAGGTGAATTATCAGGCTGCAGAGTGTCGGAGTGCCATGGCTGGGAGTCACACAACTAACAGTGAGTTAGAGTTGTGTTGTGGAGCGTCACAGAGTTAAGGTCTTCAAAAAAAGGAAAAGTTTTAGGGCCAGACTGGGGCTTACTCATATTCATACACACTAACAGCAACACAATGTCTGGAGACTTGTCATCGACTATATGATTGACAATATAATTATAAGACATTTAATTACAGTGATGAATCTCCTGTTACCTATTTTGATAATGGTTTATGTCCTTCAGCTTCTCTAATTCAGCGTGACGTTGGGGGAAACCTCGAATGTAAACAGAGTTGCTGTTTTGGTTTTACGTGCATACTGTACGTCCTTGGGATGCATCCTTTCTCAGGCAGGATTTGAACCTGAATCCCTTTGCTGTAATAGCATGTCAGTGCAGCTCTGACCACTAGTAGTACCCATTGACATGGTTGTGAGCAATTTATCCATCGATTGTGTGTGCAGGGGTGTGGATGGAGCTGAACCAATGCCAGGTAACCTGCAGGGTCCAACTGTGTTAGCAGAGCAGGCCAAACTTAATTCACTTCTCTGCTGTGAATATCTGTGTCTGCAGTGTGTGTGTGTGTGTGTGTGTGTGTGTACGTGTGTATGTGTGTATGTTCACATGCATGATGAAAATTGAGTAATAGGGCATAGAATACATAGAGGGGTCAAGCGAGGTCAGACTCGATTGGCCCAGCCAGACAGCCAGAGGGCTCTCTCTCGGTCTCCCTCTCTCTCCCTCTCTCTCACTCTAACACACACACACTTGCACCCTTTTGCTCTCTTCCTCTTTCACTTTCTCCTGTTGCCTTTTTCCTCACAAACTCCCTCGGCCTTTCAATCTTACTGAACCGCCCCCTCTCTCTCTCTCTCTCTCCCTCTCTCTCTCTCTCTCGCTCTCCCCCCCTCCCTCTCTCCCTCCCTGTACCCATTAACTGTTTAAGGTCAAGCGAGGTAATTATGTCAGTCCTGGGTCAATTTAAAACACTGCGGTGGGTGCCGTCTGTGTCTGTGTGTCTAGAACATGCTTCACGTCAGTTGTTGTGTTGATAATACAGACGTTTTAAACCTCACATGATATAGGGAAATTAAACGCTAACACACAAACTGACTAGGAGGGGATAAAATCATACTCATGTGCCTCATCCTGTTGATGAAATGTAGAGCTGTAGGCAAGAGAACAAAACAATTTTTTAAATTTATATGGAAAGATGTTTTTTTTCTTAAGTCTATATTACAATTATTCAACCTCAAATCACAACATCAGTCCCCATCACCCCTATATTAATAATATGTGTATAATTGTAAATAGTGTATATTTTTGGTATGGGGTCATTGTAGAGGAGATCTGTATCTGGAGTGAATGTTGTAGTTTGGATCACATTACAGCACAAAAGGAAATTGCTTTACACAAAATATCTTGATTTACCGCCATGCAAACAATAATTTCAGCCAAATCATATATTTATAGTAATTATACTACAAAATCACTTAAAAACTTAATACCATGATTATGTAATCATGATTAAAAATGCACATCAGGACGCAGAAATATCCATTTTGACACAGAGGTAGTGTTTCCAGATTTGTTGTCTCCCTTTACCTCTGATTTCCAAGCTTTCTCTTTCTTTGTGAGTTTTTCTCCTCTCTCTCTCTCTCTCTCTCTCTCTCTCTCTCTAACTGTGTCGCAGGGTGGCCAGAGGTGCAGCTATCTGCCTGTACTGAATGTATTTTTTTTCCCCTTCGTACTCTCAGAGGCCCCTGCAGTGGATCTCTGGGAGAAATGGCCTCTGTCTTTTTTTCACTAGCTTGAACAGTAATATAGCATGTGTCAGGGAATGGAAAACAAGGCTAAAAAATATGCAGCAAGAAGCAAACTGGTAGAAATGGATGGCTGAGCCCCAGGCCCAGCCCGTGGCTGCTACCAAGGAAGGAAGTGTCTCTAATAGCCCAGCACAGCTCCCCACCCCCTCGCTCCTCCTCCTTCTTCTTCCACCATTACTTCTCCTTCTTCTAAACTACTTTTTCTCCTATCTTGACTACTTATTGCTTTTTTCCTTATCAGGAAATGCGAGCAAATGTAGGTCACATACACTGACAGCCATTGTAGAAATCCCCCATCATAATACATGTACATATGTACAGTCATGTCATTCTAGAATTCACCCTCCTTGTATTCTGAATTATCACTGCAGACATTTCATGTGGTACAGTAGAATAAGATTTAGCACTGAGTAAAACAAAACACAAGTGGCCCTCAGCCAACTTGTTTCTAGACCACTTCGTACATCTTACAATGGCTGAAAAGAGAGCAAAAGTTGATTTCCACCCTCCAAACAATTTCTCTTGGAAATGGTGCAAAAGTGGAGCAGTATTTCAACAAGCGCACAGTTCTGTACTTTGTAATCCTCCCTCTCGCTTACACTGTTTGCGTGTTTGAAACGCGTTAACAAAGTATGTCATTGCTTCCATAGGGTATCAAGACGGCTGGGGGAACCGCTGGCCAGCTGCGGATGCCTGTGGTGATCGCGCAGTCTGTCAGAGCGCAAGGTAGGCCATCAGCGATCGTTGGCTGAACAGGTTATCCGTGTTGAATTTTAAAAAAAATCTGATGTATTCTTGAAATCCTGTGAAACACACTCATCCTCTTTGGCTGGCAGTGTAGTCAGTGAGGCAACAGTTTCAGCCAGGTCTCTCTCTGAATAGTCATTTTCAATCCGTACCTGAGCTTCTGGTTAAATAAAGATCCAGTGAAAAGGGTCAAGTAGATGATCGCCATCAGTAAAACTTTAAATGTTCTCAGAAGGCCTTCAGACGTGTAAACAGGCAGGAGCCACAGAGAGAACAGGTGTTTTTCTCCTGTCTGGGTAGAAAGCCTTCTCAAACATTTGCACTGTTGCTTACTCACACTGATTCACAAACGCTCTTCCCGCAGAAGACCACAAATATTGCCCCAGCAGCAACCGGGTGTAGCGCTCCCCTAAGAGAGCTGTGTGCTCTCAGGTGGTGTGTGTAATGTTTGTGTGTGCATATGTTTGTACAGCTTTTTGCATGTCCATGTTTGACGGTGAATGTGTGTGTGTGTGTGTGCGTGCATACAATTGGCGGTGCATACAAATTTGATCTGCCCCTTCCCTCAAGATTCCCTGCAGTAAAAGATCTGTAGGTTGTTTTATGCCCGTAAATTGGAATGCGGGGATAGTTCTAAAAATACTTCTCTGTGCCTCGTGGCTAAGAACATGCCTGTTAAAATCAAGTTTAAATTCACTCTGGCAGTCCTTGTGCCTCTCTGGAAAATGTGTCTCGGAGCAGGATGCAGTTTCGGAGTGTAAGGAGAGCCGGTGAAGCGCAGTGATATTGACAGAGTGGTGCTCTCCACACCAACCTGAGGAGAGCGACAGAACCCCCCCCCAATCTCCCTCCAACTATCCCTGTAAGGATGACAGAGACAGAGGTAGATGGTAGACAGCAAGAGGTTTGACGCAGATAGAAGAGGACACTTTAATGGTAATATTACTCCTTACCTCCTTTGTTTAGTATTTTTCTTCTTTCTTTCCCCTCCTTTGCTTAACAGGCACATTGGGAAAGGGAGCCGCCATCCAAACAGGCAAAAGTCCCATGGGGTTGGCAGTTCAGATCTCTGGGAATCAGAAAAACAAGCTCAACGACCCCGGAGGCGGCTCTTTCAGGTACAACTCCTCTCGCCAACAGATCCTGAGTCGCAGCATCTGCTGTTCTCGTCAGCTGTCACATGGGGGCAGCATTTCACTAAGCTGCTTCCACATGACTACGGGCTACACTCTCAGCCAAGGCCATGAGTGTTTATCCCAGTTGCCTCCCTGGCCGCATGGTTAGCCGACTGCCTGATCAGTGTTACTTTTCCCTGCACTCACCACGTAGCAACACACCGGCAACCCACAGATAACCATCACAATTACCCTTCTTGTGTCAGTGTCACAACTCATCGACAGGATCACAAATGAGCTAAATTTTAATTTGGAAATAAGGTAATTGTGACCAGATGGTCCGAATAGCTGGATGTGGTTGTGAAAATATCTTTTGGTGAAGTCAAGCATACGGTATTTTGCCCACAGCCTCGCTCTTTCTCTCTTTCTCTCTCTAGTCTTGTCTTTGCTTCAGATGTGCTTTTGTCTCAAAACATAAAAGGTTCATCGCCCACATGCTGGCCTTTGTGCTCTATGTTTTGTGTGTATGCGTATTTGTTCCTTGTGTGTGTTTGTGTGTATATATATATATATTTATATAAATCTATTTCTTCGTGGGTGTCTGTCATACTGTGTGTCCCTGCTTGGCTGCTCTTTGACATACCTACAGTACATAAATGTCTAGGAGTATTTCTGTTTACAATTGCCCCGCTGTGACAGGGCAAGAAGAGTCTGGGTCACATGACCCAATGGGTTCATGATAATGGCTCCCATCTCCTGAGGGGAAAGGCAGTGCCTGGGGCTCTGATTGATAAACCAATAAATCTTTAGCTGCGCTGGTAATTAAGCTGTCAGGCTCGCTTGTTACTGACGACCTTTCCCCCCTGCAGTGATCACAGAGGCCTTCAACACAAACGCACTGGCGTCAATGTAACATCGCCACTGTCAGCAAAGAAGCGTGGCAGTAACATTTTGTAGCATATTTTCCTTTAGCAGGTTGTTTTTTTTAAGGAATATGTTTTTTTGTCTTTATTGTTAGTGAACATTGTACAAACTGTGTGTTAAATCCATTTTTTAAGATCTCAGCTTGATCTTGGTTGCTTTGTTAGCTGACCTCATTAACCGAGGGGGTTAAGGTCTCATTGTCTCTCTGTCTTATAGTAAGATATATCAAAAATTGTTCGACACATTTCAATGAAACTTAGTAGACTGGTTGGAGAGGATCCAGGGAAGAACCCATTAAATGTTGCTACTGGTAGACCTGATCTTGATGCTATAGTTACTTTTCTGAGTAGTTGTTTTTGTATGTCCTCCTACAATTTTGCATCAATCATCACAAATTTGTACATGTAGATGTACATTTTCACATTTCCTCCCTGTTTCCTCCCTGTTTTGCTAGAATTCATGGCCAAAATTATAGTGGGCGTGGCCTGAGGTGTATTGTTACCAAATTCTGGACTCATGCACCCACGTCGTGCAAAAAAGCAAACATCTGTGATGATGATCATGACGCAGTCAATAATCTGTTTAATTCCATCATTGAGAGAAGGAGCCATAATTGTAGGACTGTTCGCTCTTGGCGGAGGTATGCGCTCTGTGTGTGTTGGCTCGCTGCGTCTGAAATCTCTCACTTCAGCAGTCTCAAACGCTGTTTGCTGTTTGCTGTCGTTTTTCTTGCCCGAGGTTATAAACACGTTGGAACAGAGCCCAGTGTTGCAAGGCCACATCCAGAAACCTTCATCATCATAATGAGGTGATCTGTGAACAAAGGTGTCTTCAGTAAATCGCAGCTGGAAAAAATAGACATCTTTTATTCGCTGTATACATTTAGGCGTTGAAAATGTCTTTTTGTCATCATAGTCTCTTCTTTCTATTGTGCGAAGAGTAAATCGAGATGATGTAAAAAGTATATTGATATACGTAAATCTTTGGGCAATAATCTCATGCTGGGATCTTAATTCAACTGCAGTCTAGGAGTGATGTCTACATGGATGTCACACACACACGCTCACACACACATACACACACACCAACTGCAGGGCTTGTGGGGTTTCCAGTGCAGCTTTAGCTGTCTGCGTAAGTGTTTGTGTCATTGTGTGTATGCATTCATGTGAGTGCGTGTGTGTGTATGTGTGTGTGTGTGTGGTTTACAGTACAGAGTGAAAGCAGCTGTTTCTATCCCCCCTCCCCCCCTCTCTGTAAACACCCGACATCCGCTGTAATCACAGTCGAGGCCCTCAGCCCACTTCTGGCCTCCGAGCTTAGCCTCAAACCCTCAAATCCAACCCTGTCCTACATAGTGGACAGACACACACACACACACAATCTCGTGCAAACATGCCTCTATATGAAGGCACTTAGACACACACAAAAAATAGGAAAGAAGCATTTTTGTTCATGGACAACTATAATCAGAGGATTTTTAAAAGATTTTCTTTTTCGTCATTTACCATCAAAGTGACTTCATTTGTCCGTTGTGGTTGCATCCTTTGTTGCTCTGTAAATCCCGATGTGCGTCTGTTTATTAAGATGGTTTATAAATAAAGATGACTTAATTAGAACATAAAATTGTTGGTTCAGAGACTAGGAAACACTGCAACCACACCATGAGATTATTTTCAGACTGGTCATTTGCCAACATATCATCGTTCCAGACGCTTCAAAAACCTTCAGTGCTAGAGGAAATACTTAAATTCCAGTACTTTTTATTGATAGCCTGATGTCAGCACCCCCATCAGAACATCATCACACCGAGCCACAGTGTGAATAATTACAGATTGAGTGCTGGACGTTTGTGTTCTGTCCAGTGGGATCATCCAGATACTGAACCTCAGCTGGTTTACAGATAAATCTCCTCCTATGGTCCATGTCTTTCCATTCGTGTCCAATGAGCCTGCATGGACACAGGGATAAGACACAGGGATCAGTCAGAGTCTCCTGCCTGGATCTTTATCCACACGGATCCACCCACCCACCCATCCATCTATATACACACACACACACACACACACACACACACACACACACACACAAAGTCTCTAAATGGCAGTGCAATACATCCACCACCTATGGCGTGCCCTTGCTGGAACACAAGCTTGATATGGAAACGACATGCATATGTATTCATGTGACCGCAGGCGCCATATCCCCCAGCCAACCCAAACCAATCACTGACAGGCTGCTCTTCCACCAGCGTGGAAGCTAATTACATCTCAGCTTTATTAACGCAGAGCTATATTCTGGCATATTTTGCATTTCATATCTCATTCCCTCCCTTTAATGTCAGACCTGTCTCTGGCATTCTCGTTTGATTTGATCCCCGGCGAACCCAAATAGCCCAAGAAATCACGCCATCCAAGAGAAAGAGACGTGGTTATTACTCATAATATTACCCACGTTCTTGGACACGGACTGGTGTTTTATGTGCTCATCCTGTGCAAATCCCCCAGCTCTGTATTACTTAACTATTTTATTATGCAAATAAAAATAATAGAAGCAGTTAGGTTTGTTGTGAATAAAAACGGCTTAGATTTCTACATTTTGACAGCTGAAAATTGGGGGAAATTATTTCCATCCAGGCATGGAGCAACATTGCAGCTGCAGCAAAGACAGCATGCTGTGAAAGAGATGTTTTAACTGTGGATTTATGAATGATGTAGCTGTTGTTTGCCATTGCTGAGCTCAGTGGTCTTAGCGTGCGCTGTGCTTGGTTTGAATGCATACATTTTCCATCCTTCATTGGCCAACATGGGGGAAAAATGTAAAAGCTGGCTATTAAAGCGCCATAGTGGTACTTCTTATGCCATACAACTGATTGGACAATAATACAAATGTAGCTGTTGAAAGCTCTGCTCATCTTTACGCAGCTTGTAGCCCATAAAGTGTCACGCAAATGATGTGGCCGACAACCTGATTGGCTGGTGATTGTGCGCTTTAGCTTTGAGTAATCAATCACTTTTCCTCCCTACAGCCATACATTTAGTTCAAAGCCGTGCGAGTAGCAGTGTTTCCTTTGTACCTGAGCTAACGACGCCTAAGGCCTGTTTATTTTTAGGACAGGTTAAGTTATCCGTGAGGACGTGATGATGAAAGGGGCATAGCCCGAGGTGGAGCGCAGGGTATAATCCTGTGTATCCATGGTTGTGTTGTTGTGTAGAGTTTCTCTGTGGAGACATAATTAGACTCTGTGCAACAGGAGATGAGCAGAGGTGGTAGAGGTGTGCGAGGTTCACGGAGAACCTCTAATCATCTTTGTCAACCTCCTACCATGGTGTCAGCTTATATATCAAGTCAACGTGGCTGCAGTATGGAGCAGCAAGGCCTCAGCGGGGTGGAGTTAGCTAACAGTGTGTGCCCACACTGGTGCCTGAAAGGACTCGGGGCCCTTCCTGCAAATAGGCACACACACACGCACACATGCAAACTCTGTTGCAACTAACAATGATGGCATGAACATAAATGACTGTGGAGGTGAGCCAGCAAGTGGCATGAGGCCACTCGGTGTGTGTTCTGTGGTTCTTTGTTCCCTCTGTCAGGGCCACTCATAAAATCCACTGCTCGCTCTGGGCCAGTCCTGTAAGCACAACACGTCAACACTGGGCTAATGCAGGCCAGAATCCGAATCACTTCACTCTCCAAGTACAATAATTGTAGAAGAATTTATCTGTGACAACTCACCAAAAAGTTAGAGTAGAATTTGCCTTGAAATAATGCGTGGGTCTAACTTACTGTCGACCGCATCGAGAGTAAGAGAATTTCAATTTGTTTGTAAAGCTCTGCTGCTCACACAGAATAAAAAATGAAGCATGTTTTTCCTGTGAGAAATGACCAGTACGTTAGGAAAATCCACTGCTCTGTGCTGCAAAGCGGTCTGTAAATAGAGTTTGTTGTATAGCCAGATTCATCACAGCTCCGCGCCAATCCTCAGGAGCATCCTTACCAAGCTGTTTACCACGCAAACGCCCTTCATCTCCCCGTCTCATCAAGTGCTAACACGAGCAGACCCGGCTATGGAAAGTCTGTATTTATGACCAACGCATAACTTTCTCTAGCAACAGACCTAATTATATCATAATGCATACGTTTCATGAATAAAGCAGTAGGTCCATAACATTGTTTCAAGAAATACAGATAATGTTTGGCCATCCATACTGATCCTGTGCAGTGCTGTGCTTACCAGATCGGTCTCAGTTTTTTTTCTGTAGTTGATGATAAAATTGTCCCTGTGAGATCCAGCCTAATTAGGGCTCCAGTGTTTACCATGGTAATAAATTTGGTCATTGTGTTACTGAGTACATGTGCACATACTTTCATCGTGGTTCCCCTTCTGTTCAAATGAACTCTGCTGGCCTCTTTACAAAAAGAAAAAATATTTTATTCACTTTGAATTTGGCAATATAATTTAAAAAAAAATAGATCACAGATATACATAATAATGCATGTGGTACATTTCTAAAGTATTGTAACAAAGTAACAAAGTAATGCATTCATTTGTATGCATTTTGCAATCTTTGCTCTTCCATCAGAGACGATGATGACATCAACGATGTGGCGTCCATGGCCGGGGTGAACCTGAATGAAGAGAGCGCACGGATACTCGCCACTAACTCGGAGCTGGTTGGAACGCAGATCCGCTCCTGTAAGGATGAGGCCTTCCTCCACCCTGGCCTGCTCCATCGAAGAATTCTGGAAACAGGTGAGACAAGCGAGCCCCGCCCTTCATCATCATCAAACCATTCTGTCACATTCAAATCTTAAATCCTCTGTGCAGCAAATTCAGAACAACTTGGAATTTAATATTACCTCCATTTACCATCGCACCAAGATAAAAAATAAATCCAGACTCGGCTTTAGTTGAGATAAAACACAACTTTCTGTTGTCTTCTGTGTTTGGACAGTGGCGTTTCTGCATTTTTAGTGTCACCACAAAAGACACTTTTGATTTTTCTCTCCTTCGGTGGCTCAGGCCGAGCCTTGTCTTGTTTGGCCTCAGCTTAAATTTGATGCACTTAACAATTCTTTCACCTCCTTTAATGAATTCTTCAGTGGCTGTCTGAACTCTGTGGACCTCAGGCACACACATAAATACTTTATGGGTTTGTCTTTTGAAGGCTGGCTGTCAGTTTGTCCCCTGGACTAAAGGAACAGAGTTTAGAGAAATGAGACATGGCAGTGAGATTTTGATTCCTTCTCTTTTAACTGGATCCCGACACACTGATAGCACACAGTATTGCATGTGCTAATCAATACAGTCAGAGTGGTTCACTTTGTTTGGAACATGGGAGCGGTAGTGTCTTCATTACCCCTTTTTTGCTACTGGCACAAAATTTTATTGCTTGTAATACACTTTGGGCTTTAACACGGCGAAACCTGTGGAAGAAAAGATAATGAGCTTTATTACTCAAAATAAAACTGTGCCCAGCATCTTTCTCATGTGCAACATATCAAAAAGCACTCGGCGTAACGCCACGTGGCGGGGAGTCGAGCTCCATCATCTTGTTTCATCTCAATTTAAGTATCTTCAGTGTAGCACGGAGGCCCGCAGGTTGTGATTCGTTATGTGGACTCTTGGCGTGGTTGTTATCCCGTCACCTTGGGGCACAAACCTTGTTTAAAAATATAAATCTCTGCTCCGAAGGGGCACACAGCATGGTGCAGGGCAGTAGGCTAGAGTGCCCCCTGCTGGGGAAGTGGCACTTGTGCAGCTTTGTTGTGTCAGTGATTGGCCTTGGCGAGCTCCCAGCTGACAGCAATCCGAGGGAGGCTCTCCAAGCCTGCCTGCTCCACTCAGTCACAAATCAGGCTGGGCTGCTCTGCTCTATTATTCCACTGTTCACCTTTGAAAATCCCACCAAAACTTTTCTCTGATATTTCCTTAGCCATCACAAGCAGGTGGGCCACAAGCTTGGATGAGGCGAGCCCCCCTGACACGTCTTCCCGTGTCCTTCAGTGATTTTTTCCCCCTTATGCATTGATTCCTTTTTATGCTTCTTTGTTCCCTTTATGTTCTCCCAGAATTTAATCGGTGCTATCCTTTTTTTCCTCTTTTACTAATGGAATTCCATGAGAGGATATTACTTTTCTCTCTCTCTCTTCTTTATTTTCTTCTTTATGTTGTTCTGTCTCTTGTTTCTTCTCCTCTCTTATTTATCCCTTTAAAGAAACCTAAAAAAAATGTCTCCCTCCCCTCATAACTCTGCGGGCTTGTCCTTGAGCTGGGGG